>JAQGCH010001203.1:0-16819 GCA_034699485.1 Nanhermannia elegantula | reverse complement strand
GGCAAATGCAATATTGCAATGCGGGAAGAGATGGTACAGTACACCTCTGTTAGTCTCTTCTTTGGAAGGTTACTTCTTCAGGTAAAACAGAAATGGGGAGAGCTATTGATGACGGGGAAAACTGACTGCAAAACAAAAGCGCCGTCAAAGAAAAGAAAGCAGAGATTCTCATTGAAGTCTATCTTTTCAGTGTTTCTGTTAGTGCACACTCTGTAAGAGTATTGTAGTTCTTGCAGTCAGTTCTTCATTGCTCAGTTCCTCACCTAATTAGTGTGCCATCATGTATGGGCTGTTCCATTCTTAGAAACTATCATTGCTCACCGCTTATGGGCGCCAGCGATAAGAGTACCACAAATTGAGAAACAAACGGAAAAAATAAATAATGGAAATATATTGTGTTGAACACATCAATGCTACGAATACACCTACACAATGAATACTAGTAATGAAAAGTTTCAAATGGTCTTCCACTTCAAGGACGTTCGGTGTCTTTTTTTATATTTACTATACTCTTATAATGCAATATATCTCAACATAAAAAGGTCCGGTTCAGTCAGGTTCACAATAGCTTCATATTAACCTAACTCTCAATCTCAGATCTAAAGCACTGTTGTGCTTAACAAAAATTACTTTACCGAAAGATATGACGACTCAAACCTTTTAAAGGGTCTTAAGCTCTTCTTTGCCACTAAAGTTCAAATATATTGAAAGATACTATGAATATGAATATATATCTGATATAATGTAGAAGCAACTCAAGCAACTGAGAATACAATGCAAACTCTGATGAAAGTGGGCTGTAATGCATGTGTTACGCTTACATTTTCTATTTGACAGGCAAGACGTGATTTCACGAAATTACATCACGATATGCTACTAAAGCGAAATACATTATAAATTTGAGACCTACATCATTGTATGAACGAGTTTCAGTTTATTCTACTTAACATTGAATTTTTTACTAAATCTTATAACTATTTCTGACGCAATCAAATCATTTGTTCGTTTTTGTCCTCTTCTACTATACTTTGGAAATTGTTAGCAAAGAATGAGTTGTTTAGTGATTATCTTATTGTTTATTTTATATTCAATCGAATTTGGATCTCAAGAAAAGCACGATTCGTATACATTATAGCTTTTTGGCGAATTAAGTAACAGTTTAATGAAGTTATTTGGAAAGTTTTTTTATTCATAGATTTTTTGCTCAAAATTAAAATCTCAAACATGAATAGTTAGAAAATTCATAGGAAATACAATTATGGTTAGAAGTTTTAGAAGTCAGCTCAAAATAATCGAATCTAACCATTACATAAATATTGACTATATTTTATGATATCTGTATTGGAAACAGTGAACCAATAATTAAAACAGTTGTCTTATTTAAGCTAAAATAAAGTAGACTCAAATTTCTAAACGATAAATAATTACTAATGATATTCTGCTTCCTTATTAGCCTTTATAGTTATGAGTCGATGAAGCATAGAATTTAGGTGAAAGTAGATCTAAAATAAGGTGAAAGTGTGCTTATGAGAGGAAAAATGTGAGCAATGTGTGCACACTCTTTAGTTATTGATGGTCGATGAACTGTGTTAGTTTGTCGAGTAGGAAAAGCTCCCAAATCATATACTACAGCATACCATGACTCTGGTATTACATCACACTAGAGTCGTTTCAAGGCTCGTTTAACTTTTTTTATAACTTTAATACAATTTTTACAGAACAACAAATAGGGACATCAGCTCAATCATGCGAGCAATGCATATAATCACATACAATGAACATTTTCAGCAAAACTCATTCATTCCGGTATTGGCTGCAAAGCGCGCGTTTAGATAACTTATGACTATTTCAAATTGATGGCTGCCTTTAGTTTTCTTCGCTAACAGTAAGTCCCAGATGTGTGATCAACCATTGCATTGCTTTCTTTTCTTATAAGAAAATAGGAGCTTGAAAGCGATCACAAATAAATGAATTGCTTTCATTTTATGTCCCACTTTTGTTTTGCTTTTCTATTTTCCAAATCCATTGACAAGTGCGGAAAGAATTAGTTTCCCATAAAAATAACCTCTAAATGTTAATCGAAGCAAATAATATTGAAGCCAAATAAATAAACCGCAACTCAATTCAATTTCAAACTCATGAGGTATTTCAGATGATTATGAGGATAGAATTTAATGATTTGTTTTCTTCAAACGAATTAACTTTTGTGCTTAAAATTTTGAATCAAAATGATTAACTGACACACACAATGAAAAGCACAGTGATTTAGCGATAGTATAGTATAGGTATGATTTGGAAGTGATCGCAAACTCACGTACAGAAAGTAGAGTATGAATGAAAAGCAAACTTTAGTGCAACATCTTTTTGATCAAATTACCCCTAATAAGGTATTTGTTACTTGTGATGGTAATACGAACACTGAGCAGAGAATAGGAGAGAGGACGTGTGCCGTTCCTATGAGGCAATCGGATACTGATATGGAGTAGTTTAGAGTGAGAGTAGAAAAAGAGTCGATAAGAGAACTAACGTTGACTAACAGGGTTTGTCAGAGCTGATGCTATCGGGTGACAAATTACTGACTAAAATGACTTTCAACAATGCAAAAGCAATGGCATTAGGTTACACTTATCCACCAAAATGACATATGATGACAGCTTATTTTGCACAAATAAACTCTCATTGGTAGGCCACCCGATTCAGAGAGCACTACTTCTATAGCAAATGGGCTTCAATGGGCTTCAATCTGATTGAGAGAACACTTATCATAATCATTTGTTACCAATATGTTCGAGTGTGAGTACACAGAGTATTAATGTGAGGGCTATTTCATGTCTTCATATACTGTATGCACTTTTTGATCTCAAGGACTCTTCAAGAAGTGTTTTAAACTTTCATTACATAGAGATTCACTTGGATAACGCTAATCAAAATTCTGAGCCTGTATTTGCCATTAACTAGTATAGCAAACTGTGTCCCTGGTATTGTCATGTTTGAGTAAGTTTGCTGTTTGCCTTTCAAGATATAGTAAATGCATTACAGAGTCTACGAAAGGCATTAAATATTCAGCTTTTTATGTATACTATATATTATTTCTTGTCTCGAAAGGAAGTCACAAACCTAAGACGTGACCGGAAAAAAGAGCAGCAGGACCTTCATTTGAATTCCTGACCCCTGCTTCCTCTGGCCTTTGCTGGCCTATGAATATAAGCTATGCCGCAGTTCTTGACATATCTTAAGTTTAATACTTTTCATATCTTCCTTTGTGCCCAATTAGACCGAAATCAGTGCATAACACAATTGGATCAAATAGATTATTATCAGCTTAGAAGGGATTCCCTTCATGTAATATTATATATTATTGTTATTAAGTTCGTTAAAAAGTTAGTCTTCCTTCATCCGCCTCCAATATAGCTTTAATGACGACTAAGATTAACGATATTTGCAACGAAGAACTCATCCCGTTGAGAGAGTCACGCTATTATGCATCTGTGCCGCCAGCAATAGTTGCATACATGCATGCATACAGTACACACTTGAATCGAACTGCCTCAGGACTTTTTATATTATTAGGAAAAGGTAAGTAATACAGACTTTTGCTTTGGGTTCTTATATATATAAAAAGCCTTTCGAACAATCAACTGTTCAAAATTATGGCCAAAATACACAAATCTGCACAAAGTTTTGAAACAAAATTTTTATGAATTATCCATTGGATTAAAGGCTACTTTTTGATGAATAATAATAATCCTAATTAATTAATTGATGTTTTTTGTTTTGTAATAATTACTTTCCGGGTAGCAATTTATTTGATTGCATTACAGTTTGGTCTAACTATAGAACATTAGGACTTGCCTGAAGCGAGACAAGCCAAGCATGACAGTCGTACCTTTACAAAGCTCGTACTTTTTATGAGAGGTGGACTATAAGGAAACTTTGGGACTCCTAACTTACGCAAGAATAACTTCAAACATGCTAATACTCGTTTAATGCAAGCTTACTGTAAAACTCATAGTAAAAGACATTCATTTTTTCTATTCCTGTATTGTAGACCAACTGTTGGCAACACAACTGTTGGTAACACAACACAACAGTAAATATAAGTATATACAGAGTGTAAATAACTTGAAATCCACTTTTTGATAATTGTAGTGCACACCTAACAAAAATATATCGATAGAAACATGACATTTTAGCTGCTTATAGAAGTTAGTTATTGTACGGTATAAGAAAAAAAGAAACCCTTTGCCAATGGGATCTCATCTTTTCTTGCCTATGGGATATATCCCTGAAGGCATCACATCGAGGTTGGACTTTTTTATAAGAATAAGCTCACGCAAATGTGCCATCTTTCACAGGTGCTCTCATCCAAAACGAGAGCAAAACAATGCCCTTTCGCGTGCATAATATTTTGCCAACTGAAAAAATAGACAACCTTAACAATTTTTGAACCAAACACTGCAGTTGTTTTATATTTTGATTGTCATTCAGTACAACCAGATTTTCAGTACTACTTTTATACATACTTTTATGCATTATATTTTTTATACTGCTATTCAATCCGTATAAGCCATGCACTGGTCATATCAAATGACTCCAACTAATAAAAGTAAAACTTTACTCTAAACTCCAGGAAGGGGTCATTGTATTGACCAATTTTTCATATTTAATTATATGCATTGAATATTTGGTGATTCTAACAAATTATTTGTATAAAAAAATTATAATTTCTCGTTTTTATTACACAAAGGCTTGCATGCACTCACATATTGCCAGAAAATTGTAATAAACATGCAATTCCTTTCTCACAAAGAATTCGATTAAACCAAAATACTTTGACTGTTTCTTTTATCGAATGACAAAAAGAAAGCACAGTTCTCAGTCATCATGATTCATATTTTATGTGCTAAGCTTAATGTTATGTTTTGACAAATACTTAGAATTCAATTGTATTTTATTTCATTTCAATTACAAATTCTGCTTATTTTCCATTTTCCTGAAATTTTGATTAACTCTTGAATTATTGCATCGATTTCTTACATTTTGATTAATTATTAAACGACTTCAAATTTTTTATTCCATTACGTTTTACTAAAAAAGTCAAATCTTTGTGCAGCCAAATGTACAATTGATTTAATATTCAGTTGTAATTCATAGAGATTTAAAAGTTTAGTTAAGTTGTTTCCAAAATTTCTGGAGAGTTTCTCGAGAAATATTTCCCGAGAGATAATTTTTCATCTAATGTTTCCCTTTAAAAATATTAAATATCAACTAAACTTTAATGTTTTGTACATAAATTTTAATTATATGTATGGTCCTCAGGGAGAACAACTGTAGGTTGATTGAGTTAACCATAATAAAGATTATTATTACTTTATTAATAAGTAGCATAAAATGCTACACAAAAATCTGAAACTGTTTCCAATGGTAAAGAAGGCAAAAAACTTATTCTGAGTTTTATTTATGTGGTATTAAGGGGTCAGGGGAGGGAACCCCCTTATGTGGAGAGGGGTCAGGTAAATGAAGTATAATTCTGGAGAAATATTTCTAGAAATTTTCTCATTAAAAAGATTATTTCTAGAAATTTTGCATTACTATAAAACATTTTGTTCAATATTATTATAAAAATTAGTAGAATTTTTATTTTTCCTTATAATATAACATTTTAAAAGTTGTTATGAAGAAAACAATTCCTAAGAATCTTTTAGAAGTTTTCTGCTAAACATTTAAATTATGTAAATATTTTTGTAAAATGAGTGAATTTGTAAAAGCAAAAATTTAATTAATTAATAAACAACTGGATAGACATTTATTTTTATTTAAATTTAATTTGTTTAAACATTGGGCATAAATAATAATTGTGTCTATGAATTAGTTCTTAGAGTCAACTAATTTAGTAAATTACGAACTAAACTAATTTTAAAAATTTGTTCGCACAAGTTTTGAGCTAGATTGTATTTTTAAAAGTAGTGTACGGTTAAGTTATGTTAGGTTAGGTCTTACGGATAAAAATTTCTGATGTTTTTCCAGCCCCACCACCAGCTCACCTAAAATTATCAATAATGAAAAATTTGAAAAGCAAACGAATAAAAATGAAACTTTTGATTAGAAAATAAGGAAAACTATGGATATTAATAATAGCTTTTCAAACAAATGTTGATTTAGTTTAAGGGTTTCCTCTCGAAAGAAATATTTTTCTTTAATTCAATTCTATAATTCTTTATTTTATTTTATTTTTTACAGTGTTTGTCATTTATTTTTTACCTCTACTCAAGTGATTTTCGTCAAAATAACACAAAAGTGATTTAAAATATACTTTAAAAAGTTCTTCAATACAAAGTATACTTTTCTGTAAATTATAAAATACAAAAAGCTTTAAAGTAATTCATTTACTAGCAATACATGTAATACATAATTAAAATTGAAATAATAATAGTAAATACTGTAATCTAAATAATAAGTTTGAATGCATGTAAAAAACTACTAATTATTAGTGAATGTTCTGGTTGTGTTTCATATACAGTACTGTATTTGAAGTACTTTTGTAGTATATTTTGAATCGCTTTTTATGTTATTAAATATAAAATATATGTTTGAATTTTAAGCCACAGTCGATCTTGAATTTAACAATTAAAACATTATTTATAATTATAATGCGATTAAATCATTAAAATAATGAAAAAATGTCCGAATAATCTCGAAATAATTATTTTTATATGAAAAACAACCCAAAGCAAGAAACCTAAAAAAAAGAAGACCAGAACCAGAAGAAAATTAACAAACATTAAGTATTATAACAGATATGAGGAAACTATTAAATGCTTTAAAACAGTAGAACATCGGAACTAATAATTTAAATGATTATCAGAGAAATGTAAGTATACATAAAGCAGGACAGGAAACCTCAAAGGCTTACCTCATTATTTTCATTGAAGTAGTAGTTAAAGTGGTTTACTACAAACTGATTAATTGCAACATTTAGGCTCTTTTCATAGGACTGGTTCATTGAGAAAACTAAAGCTGACACCCTTCATATTAATGACCTTTCTATTAGTGAAAATTTAGTTACCTATTCGGCACGCAATGGTCTATTATTGAGTTCAAGTTTGTTTTTTAGCTGAATATTATATGAAAATAGATTAAAATTCAAAATCATCAATATCTAAGTGGAAATACAATATTGATTAAGCACTGTATCCCTAATGATTCGTTCAACTTTTTCTTCTAAGACCCCTTAGGGTGACAGTGAAGATAGACTTATACAAAATATATTGTGGAGATTATTGCATCACAGCTGGAGGCCATCAGTAGTGATATTACAACTGTTATGCATTTAACAATCAGAATAACTTATGCAACTAGTATTACACATTTGTTACTAACTTTACTAAATCTACGTTTCATCTTATCTTAACTAACATTTAATGCTATATCAAGTTTTAATTGTAAACTTACTTTGACATAAATATTGAAAGTTTAAGTTTTCAAATTATTATTTCTATTATATCTTTAATAGATTTAATGCTTGACTCGAGACTTATAATTTTGGAACTAATATCTCAAAATTTTTATTTGATTGACAGAATATAATAGAATTTTATTTTTTGTCAATAAATATAAACTTAATTCAAACAATATTTGGGTTTATTTTGAGTCTGATTTGGATAACTTTTAATGAAATCATTAATGATAAGAATTATAAAATTCATAGAATATGAATATTAAGCTTGAATATGAATTCAATACATACATGTATAATAAAACTAAAGTTTGTAATTAATTTTTACAATAAACTTATAGTAAGACAATATGAAACACTTGTAAATTAAAATAATAAACTCATTTGAATCACAAACTTTCTTTTGATATTAAATATAATGAATATTTGAATTGAGTCGAAGACTTAGTTAAAGTTTTACAATGTGTCTCATGTCTAGAGCTAATATTCTATTCATATATTTTTGTAACTTTGATAGACATGAAAAATTCTAAAAAATTGTTGAAACTTTTATAAGAAATACAGTTTCCCAGCTTTGTATTCGACATAATACACATTTACTATGAATGCATGTTGTAGTATATCCCTTAACAAAGTTGACGACAAATGACATTCAATTTAGGAGCGCTTACAATGAAAGGAAGTTTACATACTTTGTGCATTAGATATACACTGTATTCCTATTGTGAGCTGAAAAGAATTTTCCTCCTGAATAGTTCGCTGACTGTATTATAGCATATTTGGTCAAGAGAGTAGACATTCAAATGGAAAGCAAAACCTAAATTGTGGTTCTATGGTATATAACGAATGTTCAATTAGAGCCCGGAATTTCAAATATAAATAAAATATTTTTGCGCTTAAGAAAGTGCCCTAAACTCTAGTCTAACTCTAGTATGCAAACGAATCATATTAAAAGAGCTCATTTGGTATATTTTGTAAATCAAATATAAATAAATATTTGAGGCAGATATAAAATATTTAATTAAATATTCCTCACCTAAAAATTTGTTGTAGTTTCTTTACATGTATTCTTTGAATTACCGGATTGTGTTGAAATCCGGTGAATAATTAAATTAAAATATAATGCAAAATAGTCAGAAATAACAAGATTAATACAATTTGTGTGCTAATTCTGTGATATGTCCAAACACTTCAACCAGACTTCAACATTTTGAAAAAATGAAAAGGTATATTTCCTTTTGGTCTTTCTCATGTTTTAAGGAAAAAGATTTATTTTTGCGTTATTTTTTCGTAAATAAATTTTTTAAAAAGTTTGCCCCAAAAATAATTTTAAGAAATTTTTCGACCCGAAAAGGTTTTCTTAGAAAATTGTCTCAGAAAACAGATTAAAATAGAAAAATGTTAAATAAATATTTGACCATTTTTTAGCAAATATTATATAAAATATTTGAGTCGCAATAATTAAATATATTTCCGGTCTCTAGTTATAATGCAAGCATTTAGTTTCTCGTTTCAAATTAATCCAATTTTGCAAAATGGGCTCAATTAGAATATAATATAACTTCTATTGAAAGCTCATTACAAACAAAAAAATATCAGGTCCTATACGCCCACTTCAATGAATATAGCATCTAGATCATTTATATAGCATCTTTTGCATATACAGAATAAATGGAAAAATATAGCTTTTAATCTTTGAAACATATTTAAAAATATTCTTAAACAAGAATTGACATTGAATTATATAATGTTGAACATGTCCTTAACTGACTCTTTTTCGTGATGTCTTTTAATGTAAAGGACATGTGGAAAATTTGAAAGCATCATAAGTCAAAATTATATATTATATATGCATTATTTCTCAAAACGAGTCCTATTTCCGCTACAGTGGACAGTGCATTGCTCTCACACACCAGTCTTACTATATTCAGGAGCATAAAAGTTTCTCTATTCGGGACGTTTAGTATTGTCACCCGTTGTCAGTCATTATTTCGACCACATTTCGAGTTAATTTTGAATATATTTCCACTGCTCTAATCATTTTCTGGTGACGTATGATATATAAACTTTTGATTCAAATAATTTTTAGTCATTCAAAAACCTAAATTCAGGTTTTCTTCAGAGAATGAAAAGTCGACTGTTTCTCACCACTTGTGCATCAAATGCTTGCCTGAGCCCATCTATGCATCACTGATTGTTGTGCTTAAAATACATACAACGCACACACATTTGTGTGTGATTAAGAATATGCATCTCTTAATTCATGCAAGAGTTGCATCAAATCCTTAAACCAAAACTTTTAACCTTCACAATCATCAGAGCTATAACTTTAAAGTTTAAACTAATTTTATTAGAGGGTAGAAAACACTCAAATCTATTTTAATAATGAAATAATTTTGTTTTACCAATACTTATAACAGATTTATAAAATTTAATTTTTACATTTTAAAAAATTTCAGTGAAAATAATCTATTATTAAAAAGAAATCATTTTAGTGAATGCAAATCCAGTAATTTCTTTAAATAGTTGTCGAAAATGTATTTTTTGACAAAACTAATTGACAGTATTATAAGCTATTATTATAGAAATGTTATATATTTTATTTATATGACATATAATATTATACTAATATTTAATCTCATTTCTCATTTGAGAGATGTGAAGCCATACAAGTAAGATAATTGTAGAAATAGCGACAAATAACGGGTAGTGATTTATCTTAGAGATAGTGAGTCAACTGTGAAAGATATTCTCATGTGATTTAATTCGCATTTAAGTCTTTCTAGATCTCATCATCTTAGATGATCATTATATGGGTAGTAATATCTTGAGAATCATCGAATGCTTCCTGAGCCAAAGGGCATTCCAGCGTTGGGCATTGCAGCAATCTCAATCAAAAAAGGGGTCTGTTCGACCTTCCTTTTCCTGTCCTATTCGACACTTATATATTTCTGTTAAGTTCTTTGATGGCATTTTTGGTAATCATATTCATCGGGCAGAAGTTGCACTAACAGGTTGGGCGGAAGTGCCTCCGGGCAGAACAGTAACACTGATATAAATATATTCTTATCTACTGTAATAATCTCTTAGTCGCACATTTATGTCTTCTTATGTCAATTGACATCTAACTACTGGATAAGTTGAGGCACTGAAAGAATAATGATGTTGCTGTTGCTGCCGGTTGTGTAAGCTATATATTAGTTGCACTACTCGTATCTTTTGTAATCTAACTTTAAAGTAGCTCTACTTTACATTATCATTATATTATAGATGCAGTGGCCAAACAATTTCAATTTGAGTTATTCTAATGCTTTATAGCACTAAAACTATCATACAATATGAGAGTTGTGATACACTATATTAACTCCGATACAAAGGGCTATAGTTTGGCCCAAGAGAGGGCTTATATTTTCATTGAGCTAAATATAGCAGAGCATTCATTGAAAGGAATGAGTAAAACTAACATACGGCAGACCAGATTGTATTTGATTGTGTGCTAACAAGAGATTATCGGCTATTGAAAGTAAACCACCGCAGAAACGTTTTGCAAGAGGCCCCAAGACACACAAGACACACTACACACAAGCCAACCGTATTACCGTATCCTAGCCGAGATGATTGCTATAGTATAACAGTCGGCTCTAAGCATGATTGTCATAAGCATGTCATCTAATGATTTTAAAATATACCCTATTATAAACATTTACAATGTTAAAAACTGCATTATGTTCTCTGCTATGAATAATAGCATCTGCAATAATTGTATTGTGTAGTCATATAATTATTTTATGAATATAATGTTTAAATCATCTTTTTATCATTTAAATGAATCCAATTTAAGTATTAATAATCAATATTATTATGCAACTGTATTTACAGCTGGCTTTAAATTGTTTTAATTATTTTAAATTCTAATTTAATTAATATTTTATGTTTTGCGACATTTACTCAATTCATTTATGATATTCACTATTGATTCACTTGAATTTCATTGAATGATAATTTTAAACTTAGAATTTGTTTTAAATTTCATTTATAAACTTATTCGTCAGATTTTCATCAAATTTCCGATTTTCACCCTAAAGCTTAATCCATGGGAATTTGATGGGGTGGTGGACACTTCCCCGAACGCCGATTCCCCGAATAGACAATTCCCCGAATGGAGCAATTTTCCGAATAGATTAAAATTATAAAAATTAAAACTCAAATAATTTATTGCAAATAAGTGATTAATTAAGTAATTATATTTAGTAGATATTCTTTAAAATGATTAAAGACAGGAATGTCTAAATGTAAATTACAACCCAATATTATGGACAATTTCTTGTAAAAAATCAATGACTGAATATTTTTGTTAATTATTAGCGATGAACAAGCTCACAGGCTTAGACCTTTTTTCAGGTTAGGTTAGGTTTTTCAGACTCAAAGCTCGCAAAAATTTTCAAGCTCAGGTACGAACCATTTTGAACCAGGCTCGAGCCTTCTGAGCCTAAAACAGAATTCTACCTGGAACATCTGCTTTACAATTTGAGGAATTGTCTATTCGGGGAATTTTGGGGAAGTGGCTTTCGAGGAATTGTCCCTAACCATTAAATAGAATTTTATAGAAACTTATGTTTAAGTTGTAATTTTCCGATAAATCTTGATTTAAGGAGTTTATCCCTAAAACTAGTCATTTAAGCGATTTTGAATTAATGAAAGAAGAATCAAATTTTTATCCGAAGGGTTGATATTTAAGGTGACATTGGTTTCTGTAACTTTGTATTGCACTAAGGATTAGAACTGCAATTTTGAATTGACATATTGTATTTTTGATTTTAATATAAAGTCCAGAATAAATATATTACTTGAAAATTAAGAAATCCACAAATTTTGTTTTAAAACCCAATAGGCTTTTGACATTACTTCAAAAATTTGATAACCATAGCTATTATTTTTACTTATAAGTAAAGGTGTCAAATATATTATGCCTCAAATATTTTATATTATATTTACCAAAAAAGGGTCAAATATTTACTTAAATATTTATTTATATTCAATAAATTTTTGGTACTTTCAGTATTCAAAGTTGCGATGCCAGTGAGAATCAACTAATATTTTAAATTTTCTTTAGTAAACTTCAAGTTTTTATCACTTAAATATGTTTTTATGTAGAAAAAATTCGCTCAAAATCACAGTTATTTAAATGATGGGATAAATTCAAATCTGATTTATTTTTGAGTTTACTATTAATTAAACCCGAGTAAGCTTTATATAACCAGTATTTTTATTTAAGTTTCATTATTTTTATAATTAAATAACACGGAAATATGTTTTAGGTGCTGAATATTTAATTAAATATTTTATATTTATTAACCTTTCAAATATTGATTTATATTGATTTATAAAGTGAGCCAAATAAGCCTTTTTTATATGATTCGTATGCATACAAAAGTTTAGGTGATTATCTATAACCGGCCAGATATTTATTATATACGATTTTCACACCTTTACTTATAAGCTATTCTTTATTATTTAATTATATTTGTTTATATTATACAAAATTTTGAAACACTTTCAACTTTTATATGCAATTTTTAACAATTTTAATTTCATTAAATATAATTAATTAATTAGAAGTAAAAATAGGATGGATACAATTTTACATAATTTAATTGGTCTCACACAACAATTGAAAATGAATACACTATTATATTTGGTTAAACGTTCAATTTTTTGTCCACAATGACTTTTTATTAGCTGATTCTGTCAACTTGAACCAAGTCAACAATCGAATCGCATTTTTTATATAATATTATTTGAAGACTAGCTAATGGATTATTTTATGGGTCTATAAATTTGAATATTAAGCTTCGTTTTTAATTATTAAAAAGCAGTGTCAGAACCAATAAAGATTTAAACTAATAATTCAATTATTCAAATCTCAAATAATTAATTTTTTTGTAATAAACACTAAACATTTATTAAACGGCAAATCAAATTTTGCTCTTAAATAAATGGATGAGAATTTTAATAATTTGTATGAAAAAAATATTTTCTTTTTTTGCCTAAAGGACTAATTATTTGAGAAACTGGTATTGATTATGAATGCCATTAGTGAGAAGAAAATAAGAAACTAAATTCATTTGAAAACTAGGGCTAAGAATTGAGTCTCGAAAGGCGATCAATGTATAAATATATCAATAGTTCAATACTCAGTTTATTCAAATAACTTAAAAAAGCTACTGTACAGCACAGTGTATACCAATAGCTCATACATAAAATTCAGTACAACTGTCACGTAATAAAAACTTGTGAAAAATAGTGAAATTTGATCTGTTAGGAGAATATGTGCTCTATGGCTGCTATGTCTCAATAACTTGCTCTGAGGTGTTTTCCTATTTTGATGAATAATAATTTAGACTTATTTTCAGAAAAAACAGATATCTTTATTGATATTTAAGTAATTATTGAACACAATAATAATAATTCTAATAAATGAAAACCAATAGGGTTTTAATGTGTTTAATAGAATAATGAAATTACTATAAGATTAATAAACGTATGAAACAAATATTTAGGTGAAATGAGAGTGAGCTGGTATATGGTAAAATAGAATGAAATTTGAACAATAGTTGCATGTTTCTCACTGCTAAGAGTGTTCGGTTTGCTCTCACTTTATTATAGAGGCACTTATTGATGCCAGAGATTGTCAATAGTTTGTAATAAGAGTAGTTTGTGCTTAAATAGTTGTCCGCTCTATAACTTATTGTTGGCGTCCTTGTAATCTCTGTACCTGTAGAACAGCAAACTTTTCTTTTTAAAAAATAGTGAAGTTTGCACTAAAACTTTGTAAAAATTTTGTTATACCTTTATTTGCAAAACAGACACAAAGCAAAAATGAAAAATAAGAGCTGGAAAGTGACAAAATGTTGTGAATTAGAACATTACAGCATAGAAGTCAGTTATAAAATATAATACTCTCTCATCCATCTTTCAATTCCACCCACAAAGAGATGCATTTGGCGCTCACCTTTAGCCTCATTCAAATAGATGGTTGGGTATGGGATGCGTGGGCTCTTATGTTTTTGCCATTGTTGGCTTCAGCAGCTTATGGCAGACTAGAATTGTTTTCAGATAACATTACATCTGTATACTCATGAAGGGCTGATTTCAAGATTTACCCCTCCATAGCATAAAATTTATAGCAATGCCTACTCAAAGATGTTTAAAAAGCTAAACTCACCACCAGTTTGATGGGAAGAGAGATCTCAAAATGATTAATTTCATAGAGCTCTGCGTTTAAATATGTGTAAACTTTTCCTTCAAAAAGTGAATTCTACGAAAGCAGTGCAATGGTTGCATAATTTTAACATTATATTAGAATAACTTATGAGTTGCTGAAATCTCAAAAATGCTCTCCTTTTAGAGCAATCTTATGTCCGAATATTAGTTTCTTAATGGATATAATATTTTAATTGAAATAAATGATGTGCTCTAATGAAAGTATAATTTTCAGGCGCATTAAACAATATTTGCTATCAGAATAATATCTCAATGCGTTCACTGATTTATTTGCCCTCATCTAAAGTGAAGTTAACTGAAGTAAACTCCGGTCATACTTGGGATATGTATGACGTAATACTAATTAATTATAATCTTCTGGCAGTTTGTAATGCTTGATAATGCATCAAAATTGAGCTCAAGTTTAGCTTTATATGAAAGAAGGATGAGAGAAAACATGTTACACTATTGCCCCTATCAAAGAGGGAAAGCCAACTAAAAATACTTTGTGCTTAGCATTAATAAAACATAATAAGTTTGCACATCATTCGCATTAAATCAATTTTATTTATGCGTAAAAAGTTTTACTATTATTACTCAACAGAGTAGAAAACCAACTGAAAGTACAGGCAGAGAAAATTCTCATTTCTTTCTTAAACTAGTTTTAAGTTGAATTGAAAGGCATTTCAAACCTAATTTTATTATTCATAATGAATTTGACCAAAATATATGCATTTTTGGTAAATTTTTATATATAACTAATAAAACTTACACAATATAAAGTACACGAATATTTTCTTGACCGCCTGGAAAGGAATCAAATATCGGGAGGCGTAGCTGTGGGTGACGCCTCGTTTCGTGCTTAAACTTTAACCAATATTGCTGTATACATATTGTAGATTTAAGTTTACAATATCGATGGGAGGGCTGGTTCACGATTGGCGACTGAACGGGTCAACACCGAAAATAATGCAATTCTGTAAATTGCTTTTCTTATTGAGTGCCTACTGTTGTACTGAATTTTGAAACAAAATCCAGTAGAAAGTGATGGTGCGATAGCCTAATGAGTGAATATTAGTTATTAAGAATTTTTGTTATTATTTAATTGCAATGAATGCTGTCTTTGAGTCGGGCCTAAAAAGCATTGCAATAATTAATTTGTAATAATAAGGATTTAAATGTTTATCTCTTAATACTAATTATGTCACTCTAAGATTGATTACCATTAAAAGTAGAGAAGGCATAGGAGCTGCCAAATCATTTGTTATTGTAGTACTTATGTGTTGGCTTTACCCTACTCTCAGAGGCAATACTTAAAGAAAAGGCAGAAGACAGAACTCATCAAAGCCAGAGCGCTGGCGCCAGTGACCTCCTATTTCTTTGACGATGACCGCTCTCTTCCTTCATCTGCTCCAACTTTTGAAATGTGTCTGAACAAGAGTTTGACCACTTTTTACTCATTAATTATTTGTGTTCTTCGGTTAAATTTTTTAATAATAATTTTGAGCATAATCTGGTTAAATCACGTTTTGATCAGCAATCAGTCACAACTAAATTCCTCTTTTTTAATACCGATCAGTTATGTATTTGATTTGTAATATACTCAATATGAATGATGTCCATTAATTAGGGTCAATGACTTGAAGGACATTAATATAAATTTGCGTGATTAGGATAGAAATATGATTGAGGTCTACATATAATTACACCGAATATTATGTCACTGCATAAGCAAATCATATATTTCCTCAAGACTTAACGGTTTAAAAAAGTTGACTTAATTTCATAACAAAAAGTATATTAAATGAAATAAAAATTGTGAATAATAAAAAAAAGTGAAATAATTAAAACAAAAAATATGAGAAAATGGTCCGAACTAAAGAAAATGTTATTGAAATATTATTAAAAGTTATGATTATTGAATAGAATAGAATATATTAGGATTTGTCTGTACTGTTTATACTGTATCTGAAATTAAGGTCTCTGTATTGCTGGATATGCTGAAGCAGATATCAAGTTGGCGTGCACTGCACCAACATTAGATCAGGCGAGTCTACCTGGAAAGGTGCAGTTGCCTTCAGGCCATAACCGTGTACTCAT
>JAQGCH010001202.1:0-16821 GCA_034699485.1 Nanhermannia elegantula | reverse complement strand
CAACTAATCGGTACTTTAGATGCATCCTTTAATAATCAGCATAATTAATGAGTTTTAGTTGTTTTCTATTGATTTCCTTTATCTATAAAAAATGCACTATATTTAAAATTGAGATCTATCTAAAGAATTATAGAGTGCTATCCATAATGTGACGGACAATATGCTAAATTAGACACAATCTTAATTTGAATACATGTTTATAGCAAAAAAGTATATCTTGTTATTAAAAGTGATACTTTCTCTCAAAGCATCTTTGGAAACCCTATCACAAAATGATTATCAGTCAAGTGCCCCGAAACGCACTTAACGATTACGTGTCTAAAAATTGGTTGTCTCTTATAAGGAAGGATCAAAGGACAAGTTTTCAGCCAATAAATTGTTTTAATATTGATATATTTGCCTCAATTATTATTATAACTTTTGCGTTCAAGATATTTTAAGTCAACTGATAATAACTTAGTTAATGAGAACTCAATTATTTCTGTATCCAAGCAAATGAAAAACAAAATAACATTAGAGTTAAATATAAAATTGTTGTTTACACAGACAAGCGCCGGTCCAAAAGTCTGGGACTGAGTTATGGAGAATTTTCAAAATTTGGAGGGGAGTCAAAAACCAATTAGTTTTCAAACAAATTTTTCCCGAGAAGTTTTAAAAAATGCAAATTTCACTTTAAACAAATTATAAGTTATAACACTTAAACTTTTATATTTTCTGCAAATTATTGTAAACTTTCTATGAAATTAAAAAATGAGTGGTTTAACATTGTTTTACTTTTATTTAAATTTTGTTATTTGTAAAGATTTAAAAACCAAAAAATTATAAATTGACGAACATTGGCATCGGTTAATAAAAACTTTGTGTAACACCTACCTGTGCATGTCTGGTTGCTTGTGCTCAATCAATTGTTAAAGTAATAAATATTGTTGACAGAGATGTTTATCAACACTATAACCTTTTTAATAGATAACTGCAATAATCTTTAAAGAATTTATTGAAATTTTTATAGTTATTTTAGTTCAGTATCAATAAGTATGCGGTGACAACAACAATACAAAAAAACAAAGTAAAGTTTAAGATATGCGGTGTTATACTAGTAATCAAAAGTGAATGCTTTACGTATTAGTAAAACAGACAAATATAAAAAACTTAAAAGAATGGAAACGTTTAAAATACTTGTTATAATATAAAGAATAAAAAGTTGGGCACAAAGATAAAAGACTGAAACTGCTCGATAGAGAGCTACAGTCTATAAATAATAGCTCTGATGACAACCACAACTATGTTCACTTTACCTGTCAAAATGAATTAGTTGTTGAAGAAACAACTCATAAGTCAAAAACACATTAAGTGTTAGCTCTAGAGAAACCGATTACGACATTCTGCAAAATTTCATTTAGAGGAACCAAAGAGCAATTTAGCGCTCCCTATGCTAGTCACTGCTCTCAATCTTAGGTAATAAGTCCATCATTGTGTATAAATAACTATAAATCCAAATCAATTGCTAAGATCTACCTATAAGTGCTACTTCAAATGCATTACATCTTATCAGAGACAATGACTTACAAGTTAGTAAAAAGGTATTTCATTTATGTACATCATATGTTTCGAAGGATTTGTTTAGTGATTAGTCTTATATACTTAATGAGCGGACATTACAACAAAATATAAATTATATCTCATCAATAAAATGTTAATAATAAAATTTATTTTTGTCTTATTTAATTTGCTTCTTTGAGAAAGTTTACAATTTTAAACTGATTACTATATAATAAACAGCAAAAATTGGTCTTCTAACTGAAAATAAGCTTAAAATCATTCCTCTCTATCCATAATTCATTTGTATTGGGTTGAGTACAGTATAGTAGAGATGAGCTTTGTTCCAAAAACGTCCGCCCAACCAACCGAGCCAACACCTAAAAAACTCTGCCCCCCCCCCCCGTGAAATTTTGAAGTTTATAAACAAGTGCTTTATTCTTTTATTGTAATTTAACCAGACATTCAAATAATACAGATAGGATTGAAGCGTGCCGTTTATGTGTGAGAGCACAGCACAACTTTGAAATGATTTGGACACTGGTTATCATTAGTAAAATAGTATTTATTCGCACAAAATAACACTTACAACAATTATAACAATGATTATAAACACATCACTTTGGAGTAAGGTGCTATCATTTTGGGGAGAGTTGTCTCTCATTTTAGGGAGAGGTGCTCTCGCTATGACTGTATAGAGCTGAAAGATAAGAGAGACATGAACAGCGTAAGAGCTGTATATCAACTGCTAATTAAATGCAGAAGACATGAGCTTTTATAGTGAATTGAAGGACTAGTTTGAGGGTAACTAATCTGTTAGTAATTGTGGTGGTGATTAGGCATAGGTTTGATGAGTGTATATATCGAATGATCAAGACTGGCGTGAAGAATCACTTTGACATTCATAGAAGTGAATGTAAGTTCACTTCAGGATAATTGATATTTTCTTTTACAGCTTTAGAAAAACTATTGTTTAAAATTGATACTTATAAATGTGTTATAGATCTCGGCATTTTTTCAAGCCTATCATACCAGCCCGGCCAACCCGACTTTCCAACAATAATGCCCGAGCCCTACGCTCGCTCTAGTATACAGGATACTGGAGTCCTTTAGTTAGTGTTATCGTTATTTTCTATTTTTTAGCAGATAAATTACATGCACATTTACAGGTATAGTAAAGTACAAGCACAGTATAAACCTCTTAAAGCTTTTGTTAGCTGTGAAATTATTACAAACAACTTGTAGTGTTTCCCACATTAAGTTTCGGTGATAAACAAAAAAAGTTATCATCACATTGAAACATGTTCTTCAATTACAATATTATTAATGATTCTCAAATGCTGTAACTCATTTCGAGAACTTCAACTTGAGGTGCAGTTTAGAGCATCAAATCTGAATCCCAGTTCCATTTTTAATGGTACTGCAAATGGGATGGGATGGGACTCAAAAGAGTGTGTAATAACCGTTCCTGAAATATTGTTACCGATTAAGATCAGTCAAAATTTGATTCAATCTTTTTCAATACTTTTACCTGTAATACAGTCTCAACAGCCACAGGAAAGGGCAGATCGTTGTTTAATAAAATGTTAAAAAAATTACTTTAATATCATTGAATACAGTATAATAAAGATGTTAAAAATATAAGTTGAGCTCTAACTAAAGGATTCAGATAAAGCTGAAGCTTGAAAGAGAGTTTGTGAGCATCTTTTATCAGTTTAGTTAATGCTATGTTATCATTGCTTTCATACTATTTGTTAACTTTTTCTTATTGGAAAGAATTTGATCCTACGAACAATTTTCACATTTCTATCCATTTTAATCCTATATTAAGGATATTTTTATTGATAAAAAAATATATAATGATTAAAATTTTTGTTAAATTAAAGAATTGTAATAATGAGTTTTTGTGTTGATAATAGAAAATAGCAAACAATTCACTCATTTATTTGTTTCTATCTCATGTCCGAGTTATGTAATACAAAGCAAAAAACTTTTTCCTCAAAACAGAACTCAAACAATTGATGTATTTTCATAATTAACCATAACTTAATTGAAGGTTTTATTTTCATTTATAACTTCAGTTTCAATCGATTTGAAAATTAAAAGCATTAAATCAAAAAATTGTTAATATTTTGAGAATTATGAATACAATGAAAAATTTGAATTTACCTTTAATGAAGTTAACATTCTCTCACCAAAAATATCTCCGAAATTGATAGAATCCAATGAAATTACTTTTAGTATGTTATCTGCAATGTCTATTATTAATAAGAGTTGAATTTACCTAATGTTTTCACGCTTTACCCATTAAAGGCTTTTATATCTGTTTGGGCTAAAGAACTGTATCTCACATAAAGACAGCAGTTCACTAATTTGCGTATATTTTCATTATTGATATTTTGTGAATATAATTCCATTTATAAAGCTATTTAAGAGAAAATGCTTTTAAAATCTTCAAATATTCGATAACTTTTGTTTTGTGAGCACAATTAGTGTATCTATCTAACCTATCTAACCTATCTAACCAGATCTAACCTATCTAACCCAGATCTAACTAGTTTTCTAATAAGTAATTTGAAAAATTTGAGATTAAAAGTTCTTTTTTTGTCAAGTGTTCGCAAAAGTTAGAAACAAATCATTAGTCATTAAATAAATAGTTAAAATTTTGTTTTAAGATAAGGAACTTACAGGTATCACTTTTACTATGATCAAACTATCACTCAATACATGAAGCATGCAATACAAAAGTACATCACATGTTCACAAATTCTGTGAAAACTTTTTAAATCAAAAGCACTTGAGATCTGCTTCAGATATAATACTTATAATTATTAATGGTTTACTTAATAAACAAAAAGTTAAAAAGTCTATTATAGGATATAATTGCCTATTAAAATAGACTTATGATTAGGGTTGCATAGGGTGTAATTACATAAATTGCCTGTAATTACGCGTAATATTACACTCGAAAAAGAATATTACACTCGAAAAAGATTATTACGCGTAATATTACAACCCTACTTATGATTGAGTCTCAGCTTGACATGCTGATAAGTTGGCTGCTGTACATTCGTCGCTAACTTGCAAATAGTAATAAACGTAATACTTAATAAATTGCTATAATTATTGTTTCTATTTTCTATTTGATCTCAAGTTCTGTAAATACTCTAATCTTTAATTCGATAATATATTGATATATCTTAATAATAATGAGATAGTGTTTTTAAATATTTATCACTTTTTATATTAGATATTTGTTAATTTGCACCACAAATACTTTATATTTCGGTATATTTGAAAGCAAACATTTCTGTATATTCTGTGATTTATGCTAAGAGTTATGCTTAAAGGAAATCTCTGAGAAAAGTTTTGAATAAAAGTTATTTTAGAGACACTCATAGAATTGATCAGCTTTAATAAGTTAATGGAACAGTTGTAGTAAGCATGCATTGCCTTATGACCAACATTTTTACTTTACAATTGAGATGTGATTCAACTTTTGGAACATTAAACTATTGAAGCAAATAACTGACAACGCATTTACTATATTTATGCGTTTATCCAAAAGCTTTAGAAGAATGACTTAACAATATATAGATATAAAATACTGAATAGCATACAAGAAATAATTTTGATCATTAGGTTTGGAGCACAACCTGAATATTTTTTCGGTTATTACAGAGGGGTATAAAAACATGTTATCGACACCGAATGACTTTTGTTTTGTTATTCTTGGGAAAACTCCAGGAAACAATGTGTTTCATTAATTTTATAGTAATCTTCTCTTTATTCTTAACAAACGTGTTGAGTTTGACTGAAGAAAACCTACCAGAAATACATTATAATGGGTATAAAGTTCTACGATTACTTCCTAATACGTTGGATCAGTTGCATTATTTGAATGGAATGGCTAGTGATACGTCTTTTATGACACCTTCAAAGAAAATTGATTTCTGGACTATGCCTAAAGTCGTTAACTCTACTGTAGATCTCATGGTATCGCCCGATTTGGTTAAAAATATTCAAAGAAAGCTTTCGGCTCAGAATATTAAATCTAAAGTTCTTATCAAAGATGTTGGAGAGTAAGTAAAGATATATTATATGATATATTTTGAATTAACTATTCAACAAATAACATGATTTGTCAATAAACCATAGTTTAGTAGAACAAGAGAAGAAAAGTATTGAAGAAACCTCACTATTATATCGAATTAAATCGTGGGCACAAAATGAAAGTGTTTTCTTCAATAACTATCATTCTGTATCGGAGGTATTTATGCGTTATTTTATAGAATAAGTTCATTTAATTAATTTTAATCAATTTTTGAATAATAAAAAGATTCATCAATATATGGACGATCTCTGTAGTCTTAACACAAACTTATCGTCTGTTGAAACAATTGGCTATTCATTCGAAAAAAGACCATTAAAGCTGATTAAAATCGGTACACAAACAAAGGATGAAAATGGAAAAGAAATCGCAAAACCAATCATTTGGATCGATGCAGGTCTAGGTTTAGGGTTAACTTATTATTAAGGCTTCTATCATATGTTCAGGCATTTAACTATATTTTATTATAGTTAAATCAGGCTTCAGATCACTACCGTAACAGCTCTTCTGGTTAGGGGTGGGCTAATCTTAAAATTTTCTGTTAAGGTTAAGATTTATTAGATAAAACGTTTTACTATAACAATAATTTAGAAAAATGATGAGTTTTCACGCTATCATATTTTTCTTTAAAAAAACTATAAAAAATGACGAAAAACTTATTTTATTTTTATAGTGTAAATAGTGATTTCAAATGCGAACTAAGTAAAATTCAAAATATCCTAATATATCCTAATTTTCTCCCACAATTCCAATCGATTTTTCTAAGATAGAAAACGCAGTGATCTATTGGAAACTTAATAAAAAATAATTTTTTTGTTATTTTTGACAAGGGAGTCTTAGTGGCTCAGCGGGAAAAGGGTGGTGAGTTCGAATTGCAGCCTTGCTGTGCCCTTTGCCAACATGTAAAAATGCCACTCTAATCAGGTCTCCCGAAAAGGAGTTGGCGTAACGAAAATGTTTTCATAAAATAAATAACTTGATTAAGTAGCTATTTATCGATCTTTAGTTAACTAAAACAAAAATAGAAGTCTTATTTATTACATATGAATCAATAACGGCTGCATTAAGTCATTAATAAAGTAATTTGTTGTAAATAGGAATACATGCCAGAGAATGGATCGCACCGATGACTGCTTTATTTATAGCAAACAAGGTTTCACTTTATTTTATAATTGCTTTTTATAAAAAAATATTTTATCAAAAGGTGTTTTAATAGTTGGTTCGCTCTGAAGATATCGAAGTTCTTGAACTATTGAGTCAGTTCGACTTTTATATACTGCCCTCCGCTAATCCCGATGGATATGAATATTCCCGAACTAGAGACCGAATGTGGCGCAAAACTCGCTCTTATAATCCAACCTTTTGGGGGTAATCATTGTTTTGATGTAGAATTACTGTTAAGTTGTCATTAAGTTAATCAAATCAGTCATTCAATCAAATCTTTACTATAATTATCTCTTTTATCGTCAGATACTTTTGCAGAGGAGTTGATCCAAACAGGTATTGCTTCAAATATTAATGATTTCTAAATATTATTTTCAAATTAAACCTGAAAATGAATTTCTTGATAAATAGAAATTATGGATTTCATTGGGGAAGTGCTGGCAGTTCAAACATACCTTGTTCTGAGATATATCACGGAAAAAGTGCATTTTCTGAACCAGAAACCAAAGCTATTTCTGATCATATTTTGAAAATGAAAGATCGCATTAAGGTATGTATTATGGCTTCAAAATTACAAAATCATCAAAAAAGTTTACATCATTAAAGTTTAATTTTACTTCAAATTTAAATTTAAGCCACACTTATCTTGGCTTTTCCACAGTTTTAGATAACATAAAAATTATACCATATCTAAAGCTTTCAGACCTGTTTAAACACATATTTTATTCTAAAATGAACAATAATATAGTAAAAACATTTAATCTACAATTGCTCATAATTTTTAACAATTTATATTAATTATTTATATTTATAGACATATGTAGCCATGCATTCTTACTCCCAGCTAATCCTAACTCCCTGGTAAGCATTCTAATGAAGATAATTGGAATTAATTAATTAAGTCAATTCTATAACAACACAGGGGATGGACTAATGACTTACCGGAACAATATTCAGATTTGATGAGAAGAGCAGAAGAGGGTGCAAAAGCTTTAAAACAAAAATACGGCACAGAATATAGAGTTGGTTCGAGTACAAGAATTTTATGTAAGTTTTATTAAAATAAATTTTTTAAATTTTCATCTAATGTTCAGACAATATTAAACCAGAATTAAGACCAAGATTTCATATATAAACAAAGCTTAAACTTGAATTTATTACTTCTTAAGTTTTGTATTAAATATTTCCATAAAATACTAACCAATAATCATGAGCTCAGCCGGTGATAAAGATGTTTATTTTGCTTTGCTATGTACAATACTGTCAAAGCAAAAGTATAAAATGCTTATTAATTTGAGAGTATCTATTTCTAACCATTGTGTGGTAAAAAATAACGCAGATTTTTATTAAATTTCTAAATTTTGCATCAATTTTAACAGTTTTAAATTATAGTTATGCTATTTTGTAATGAATAACTATATTAAATTATTTATGATAGATAAATTTTGTGTTATTTTTTATCACAAAATGGTTAGAAATAACTACTCCCAAAATAAGATGCATTTTGTACTTTTGCTTTGACACAATTGTACAGTTACTGAACTGTACCCATTTGTATTCGCTTCTCAAAAGTCCTGCCTATAACTTAAAGTTAACTTAAGTTTCAAACTAAGTCAGTCTGAATATTGAACAATTATAGATAATTATAATTACTATTTCTAATATTATTAAACTTTAGTTTAAAATCATTTATTAATTTACATATATTATAGATGCTGCCTCAGGTGGTGCAGATGGTAAGTGATCCTCATTTCATTAAAGTAATGTATTAATAGTTTTAAGATAATTGTATTGTATAATTGAATAGATTGGGCGCATGGAGTGGCAAAAATAAAGTATGCCTGTAAGTAAAGCTATAGCTGTACAGTAAAGGCAGTCATAAAGTACTTGTCATTGTTGTAATTTTTTCATTATTGTGAGTAATACTTGGTTTACCTGAAATACAGAATAGAAGACAAAATTTTTGGATTCTGTTCTTACAGTGTTGCGCTTTAATCAATCAATTAAATGGATAGAATCAAATCAATTCTGATCAAAGCTAAGCCAGAAAGCGTTTAATTAATAGTTTGTAAAGCAAGCGCTACAACAAACTAAAGCAGCCATCGGCAACTGGCGGCCCGAGGGTCGCATGCGGCCCTTCGAAACATTTTTTGCGACCCTCTGAGAATTAGGTAAACTGTAGATAATTTTGGATTTGTTTAGGAAAGTTTAAAAATAAGTTTTGGGACTAATAATAAGAGACAACTATAACAAACTATCCTTATTTAGCTCCAGTTCTATAATCTAATTGTATTTCAATCATATTAAGAATCATTTTATACTAGGGTTGCCAAATCTCCCTCATTGACCGTGGGTCTTCCGGATTTAGTAAAATTTTAGAAAATAGTCTCCCTTTGATTTTTTGGGCAATTTTAAAAATTAAGAAAAGTACGCCTTAGTCTTCCTTTACTTTTTCATATCTCTCGGATTTTCTCTCTTATTTGGCAGACCAAACCTGGCAAACCGTATTTTCGATTCTAATTTTTTGTATATTTTTTGAGGCTCGTCGCTAAAAGTAAGGGGTTTTCTGGCTCTTTCGGCCAAATGAGTTGCCGTTCGCTGATCTAAAGGGACTAACGAAAGGCCTTATATTTTATAGTAAATAAACAGTACTCTTTAGTAAAATGTTAATTAAGAAAAACTGCTTTAATTCTAATAAAACGGACTCAAAATAAAGGTTGATCTAAGGTAAACCGCAATCTCTGCACAATACCATTGCAACGCTGGCCAAACCTACCTTTTCCTTTGAAGTCTTTTATATTTTGATACAATTGGTTCAATGCTTTCTTATTGTCCTCTTGTATTTCAAATAAGTCCGTTTGCGTACTTCCGGTAGTATTTTATAAGTTTATTATCGCATCTCATGCTTTTCCTAAAATGCAAACTAGGGATTACCGGTTGTGAGCAGGGTTGCCACCTCTCCAGTTTTGCAGAGCTGTCAAAACTGGAGATTTTTATAGTACTTTTTTACTTTTAAAGGTAAAAATAAATAAAAATTTATAATTAATGAAAAGAATATGGAAAGAAAGTTTACTATACAGATATACAGATTCAGTTAAAGCAGGACTATATATAAATTTTAATTACTCGATGTCTTGTTCAGAATTTGATGAAACTATTGTTAGTAAAACAGAATTACTTAAATCAGTGAAATCTGAAGAATAGTATTCTTTTGAGAAAAAATAAACAATAAAATGGGTTTTCATCCAATCTCATGAGAAAATGTTTATTTGTAACTAATCTATGTATTGGAAAAATATCCTTCTTTAATAATTTTCTCTCCAGTTTTGGCATTGAAAAAAGGTGGCAATACTGAGTCGTGTTCTATTAATCTTCTATTCTTTGAGTTCTGGATATAATTCATAAAAATATAATACAAATAATGAGAGAAAAGATGAGAAGAAACAGTATTATTTAATAGCAACGAGATTTTTATAACAATAAGATTTCAATATCATTATCATTGAATACTTCCCAAAGTAAGGCTTCAATATTTGAGAGGTACTAATGCTATTGAAATGTAAAATATAATACTGTACGGTTTCTTCATTGTAAAGCTCAATAATTTATTGAATATAAATAACTTTCAATATATACGGAATTTACTGAAGATTTGAGTAGTTAAAGGACTCAAATTGCTTATACCTTTATTTTACTTTGCATTTTATAATTATGTAAAACACTAGTATGCAAACGGACTTATTTAACATACAATAGTAAAATAACAAAGCAAGCGATATAATACTGTTTTTATTTAAAAGGGCTTATGGAACACACTTTTTAACTATTATATGGATTCTGTTCCAGATTTACTATAAGTTATAGATATACAGTACAGTGCTGTAAATTTATAGCAATACAATGCAGAGCTGTACTCATATCTATAGACTATTGGTATTATAGTAAACCTGGAAAGCTATCTAAATCCAAATGAACTGAACAGAATATATAATATAAAGTTGGCTTTAGAACAGCGCTGTTTTATAATTGATTGTTACAATTCATGTTTCAAATGACATTGATTTATGACAGATCAGTACTGATAAGGCTATCATAGCTCTCGATTACCAAACAAAGCATTGTAAAGAACGTCAATCACAGCAATTAATTATAAAAGCGATTCAGTTCTAAACAAAACCATTTATTCTTTTCGACTTAAGATACGTTTGAATTAAGAGATACCGGCGCTTATGGTTTTGTTCTTCCGACCAAATTTATTATTCCCACCGGAGAAGAAACATTTGATGCCATTAAAGTGATGATGAATGGAATGGCTGTTGAGTTAAATTTGAAGAAAAATATAAAACCATAAACATTTGTAAATAGGTTACTATTTATTAACATTTTGAATGTTTAAAAAACCATAACTTCATTAATTATAAAAACGTATTATAGCAATAATTTATTAAAAACGTTGAATTGAGCACAGATTTGCACAAAAGGAATACATATTCTAATTAAATGACATTAAAAATTTTATACAAAATTTATACTAAAATTTATTCTATTTAAAAGACCTAACAATTAGTTAAATAGCATAATATGCACTTTTAATTGTGCTCAATATCACAGACGATTCCAATAAGTACTGTCAACACTATCGAAATTCATCGTTGCCTCAGTTCTAGAGTAGATTCGAATATATAGGCATTTATTTGATACTCAAAAAGTTTTCAAAAATTAGTTTTCAAAAAGTGAAGATCCTATGTTCAAAAGTAATGATGAGGTTTCTCTGTATTGACTGTATAAATATAATCGATCCATGATTTCATTTATCACAGTTTTATAAAACAATTTAAAGGAATGATTAAAAATTCGATTCAAACAATTAACTAATAATAATGATAAATAAAAAGCAAATCTTATTTAAGAGTAGTTTGAGTAATAATATTAACAAAAATTATCAATTATGGCATCCAAACATATCACCACCTCCTCGACTAGCAATTACTGCTTCTTTTAAAAATTGTTGTCCTAAGGAAAGTATGGGTCGTTAGTAATTGAAAGCATTAACGTCAAGCTATTTAAATACCAGATTTGTACTCTCATAAGTCATTTTTGTTAACAAAGACTGGTTGCGCACATCTTTATCTCTATCTGATTGCAAGTCTTCTAAAGTTTGTTGAACTTTCAAATGAGATCTAAATTGAGCTGTAAATGAAAGACCAAATGATTAATAATATATTCTATTAATATATATAACAATATATATAGAAAGCAAATGGATTAAAGTCTTTTACCGATTGGCCATAAAGTGTCTGCTATACAACGCGCCAAAACTAGTCTAATATTTGGTACGTTATCGGTAGACATATTGAGCAAGTGTTCGAGCATTGCATCTATAAATAGTTGTATGGGAAGCGACTCGTTTTGGACAAACAATTGACAGAGTAAAATATAAGTTTGCCTATGAATCCATTTTGTAGACTCAGCAAAATGTGTGTTTAACTCTTCAATAATTTCTAATCTATTAGATTTAGTTGAGTTCGTTTCTGATTCAAATATTTGTTTTATCAGAACTGAAATGACACCAATTGCTGCTAATCTTACTTCTGATACTAAATAAAGAAATTTTTCAAAGTAAATAAAGAGTCAAACGTTTATCAAATAGGAAATAGACTCAAAACCAATTACCTTTATCTACAAGAAGTACTAAACCAATAGGATATAAATATTCTTTAATCTCAGAAGCACTGTATACGTTCGCCAATTCAATGATCTGTTTTGCTAATGTGTAACGAAATCTCCAGTTTCTGTTATTATCCATTTTTAAAAATTCAGAAATTTTTGGTAAAATCCCCTGTTGTTGAGGCCTAAGTAGTAATTTTAGAAAAGACGCCAAATTCTGTAGAATTCCAAAACGAACTTCATCTAAGTCTTTCATAAAACTCAAGAATATTGGTAAAAGATCTCTAGTCGTTAGATCAGTGCCTAATATAAGCGACATTTGGTGTAGAGATGAAGCTAAAGTCCAGCGAACTTTCCATTGCATTTCAGCTGCTAATAGTTCATAAGTTTCTCTAAGACATGACCAGTTCTGTCGGCCAAGTGTTAGCGCCACTGCAGGCAAACTATAAGCGCAGTGATGGCTCAGATCTGGATCTATCGTTTGATAGTGAATAGGATTAGTCATCGATAAGTAATGCTCCAAAAGATCATTCGGTATAATATCTTGTGAAGGAGGAGGTTTTCTATACTGGAACCCAAATCCCATTTTTCCAAAACCTGATCCCATTGGCATCGATTCCCCAAATGAAAGTGCCATAAACTCTTCGTGTTCTGATTTGTTAGGATAGAGTCCTAACAAAGGCTCGCGGATTACTATTACATCTGATGGAGTACTCGATGAAATACTTGTAAAAATATTAGTTGTTTTAGTACTTGACTCCCAGGGCTGGTCGTTTCGTATTTGACTCATTTTTAATTTCCTCTCAATATCAGGCAGTGACTCTTCGCCGGACACTAAAGATATTTCGTTCAATTCAATACCCATTTCGCTCTTCAATCCTTCTCTGGACTGATATGCGAGCTCTTTGAGGTCATCACAAAGATTAATACCAACACTTCCTATAAGACTGTCTCTATCCTTATAGCTATCATTTGTCACAATAGACATCGGTTTTGTTGGTTCAGTCTTTGAGTCCGATTCAAAACTCTGATCGTGTTCTGTATTATAAGAATCATGAATAGCACCAAAATCTTGATTTTGTTGAGCATCCAATTCAAGGACAGGAATAGGAACTTTCCAGTACAAGAAATGACTAAATTCATTACAATCCATGTCTTTGATAGTTTGCTTATTCTGTGATCCTTTGTTTGTAGGAAGAGATAAATTAGTGAATTCATCGTTAAGAGTGTCTTCATCTATATCTATTGGTGATCCGGCAGCTGATTCACTGCCAGCACTACAACCACTATCATTGCTGGCGTGATCCTCAATCACAACTACCCCACTCTCACTATAATAAAGCCCTGTTTTAGCCGGATCTGCAAATGTTGATATAAATGGTCCCAAGGCTTGAAAGGCTGCAGTTTTTACCTATTTTTTAAATAATAGGAATAAATTACTAAACATTTAAGTAAAAATCAATTAATAAAGTACTGCATACATACCCATCGAGACTGATCACAGAGTAAATTGACAAATAATGGTGAGAGCAATTGTTTTCTTATTCTATTAGAGACCACAATAGCCACCGGAACGAAAACATCTGCGCAACTCTTCCTAACGCCCCAAATGCTGTCTTGACATAAGTTTCGAAATTGAGACAACTATTTGACAACATATCAAAATTATTCAACTGAATGACAAATTTTAACTCAATTATTACCAAAATATTTTCTGTTAGTTCTTGGCCAACAACTGAACAAAAATCTCCGAAATTTGCTGCACAAACGCGTCTAACATGAAAGCTTACATCCATACAAAGCCGATTGAAAGTTTGGAGCAGAAGTTTTTCAGTTAAGTGTTTCCCCATAAACCTCACTATTTTGCTCATCATCTGTATTAACAAATCAACACTTTTTTAAGTTTCAAACATTAATTTAGTGAATGGTCATAAATGCAAATTAAAATTGATTAAAAATGGTGGAATCGCTTTTATAAATGAGAAGTTCATCAGATAACTAATAATCAACAACTCATGCTTATTATTATAAGGCATCTCTAGTTTATAATTAAGTGCAGAGCTATAATAAATCTTAAATAGAATTGTTTACCAAATTCTTGAAAACTATTTAAAAATTTCTATTTTAAAATATTTTGTATTAAGAATTGTATAATTTGTTAATGACATAACTCAATAGATAAATGTTAACATATATTAGAAAAATACTGTCTATCTTTTAAAATGTTAAGATTTGCAATTTTTTAAAAGTAAAATAATTAAAAGCTTAATTAAAAAGCATTTTAACTTCAAATATGATCCTTCGCATGAACTAATCAAATGTATTTCAGGTCAAGTTTTAAGAGCATTTCTCGACAAATAGTACGTTAGAGGAAAATCTCCAAAAATGCTAAAATCATCGCAAAAGCAGTACTGGTTTCCAATAAATTATTTTACAAAAAAAAGAAAATAAATAAACTAACAAACAGCTAAAATCAAGTCTTATTTAAGTGTTAAAATTTTACTCATTTCAAAATTTCAATAACATTTAGAAATTAATTTTAACAAAAAAATTTAGAGAACTTAGAAAATGATAGGATTTTGAAGAACTTATAATTGAAGGCTTGAATTGTTTTTATTGATTTCCGCTTTACGACAATGCTTTCTATGCATATGTCTTTCATAAAACCTTTTATAAGCAATGAATCGATTATAGTTCAAGAAAAGTAGTGATATAATGCATAATAAGATTTCTTTTAGCTATTCCTCACTCCTTTTGTGGGAAAAAACTAAACATAGTGTACATGCCTTTGAGATATGTTAAGGTTAGAAAACAATTGAAAGGAAAAATAGATATAAAGAAATGGCAAAAATTATCTGAAATGAACCTCAACAACAATTATTATCAAATATTACTAATAATAAAACTGTTTAACACAATATCTACTTCGCGAGTAGTCTTTTTCAATATGTTTTTGGTTATAATTTAAGTCCAATGGTTACGAATGTTATAAAAAACACGAATTTTAACTATTTTAGTATAACTTTTTTCAAATAACTTATAACAAAAGCTTTTCTATAGAAAATTTTGAGACAACATTTCCACTAATCAAAGCGGCTGTGATATGAAAAATTTGGAGCAACACATCACTGCCACTTTGACGAGTGGAAATCACTGCCAATTCTTTTGAATAAATCAACAATATTATAATTTAATTGCTTAGAAAGCGATTAATCAATTCAATTAATTAACTTAATAAGCAAATAAATATAATTCAAAGTGAATCACAATAATAAGTGAGAAAAAGTTGGATTGAATGACAATAAAGTAAAAAACATGAAGAGTATAATAGTATACGAGTGGAATCAATTGAATAACTAAACTCATCAAAGCTGGCTGTGATACGACTTTGAAACCACACATCACAACCACTTCGTGAGTTGAGTTACACAAAACTTACTTACGGTATACGCATAATAAAAACATAGTTATTAAGCGCAATATATTTTAAAAATAGAGCAATAAATACAGGTATATAAACAAAAAACGTTATTCATGATAGTGTGGTAATGCATTGAGAATCACGTCGTGTCAAGTAGGCTGTGATATGATTCAAACCCAACAGATCACTGCCAACTTGCACGACATGAAACACAAGTTGCAATTCAAAGTGAATAATAATAATAAATATGATCGTGATGTGAATGGCATCTTCTTAGATCATCAAAGGTGGCTGTGATATGCTTTATTAATATTACCATTTCATCAGCCCCTTTGATGACTACGCAAATGTCCAACTCTTTAAATGCATTTCATTTATTGTATAAAATTCTTTTTAAAATCATAAATTATATAAATTAAAACATCTAAACTTTCATAATAATTCTTATTTTACGCGCGAATCCCATTTTCACTGATTTATCAAAATGAATGGCAGACAACCTAATCACTAAAAATAAGCCAAAAATAGAAAATACAGTGTTGTGGGACATAAAAGAATCGGTAAATAGTTTTGTCATTTATGTGTGACTCAAAATTTTCTTATTACTGCATTTTCATTGTTAATTATATTTATTTAAAACTTTTAACATTTTTAGGTCTATTGACGATCAATACAATACTCAACACGAGGTTAAGTAAAGTTGAATTAGTCATAGAAATTGAATGAAAAAAGAAACAAAAATAATGAGACATTTATCCTCACAATCGCACAAATAATAATTAAAATAATAATTGAATTCGTTAGTTAATGACCAAAAGAAGAGTAAATGAAATGAGTAAATGATATTTAGTATGCAAATGTGTGCGACATTCCGTCAAAGACAAGGTAGTGAGATGACTGTTGACATGTTACATCTCACTAC
>JAQGCH010001201.1:0-16826 GCA_034699485.1 Nanhermannia elegantula | reverse complement strand
ATGAGATATTTGAGCCTAGGCTCGCCAGGCTCAGGCTCAGGCTCGGAGTTTTCGAGCCTATGCTCATCTTTACTTATACTTAAATACTATAAGAGCAAAAATAATATGCTTATCACAAAAGTGATTCGAACAATGAGTTCATTATACTCAGAGATTAATGACTATAATAAAAATTATTGTTCTTTATATTTGATATCTGTTTTGACGTTATTTATTTTGGCAATTAATCTGGTCTTATATTTAATAATATTTGGCGAAACAAAAATGATTTTCAGATTATGCTTTATTTATGTAGAAATTATAATCTTTATAGCTTTCGTAGTTATAAACTCTGCTTCTTCTGTAAATTCAGAGGTATTTAAAGCATATAAACTATTATATCAGCTCATGGAATACAGCAGAAGAACCTATATTAAACAATTTTCACGGAATTCTATTCGTTCACTGAAGATCTTTTCTCGTTTATCTATAAAAGTAAGATATTATTTAAGACAAAATTAGTTTTGATTTTTATGTTACACATTATTTTATAATTTTTTTGCAACTCAATCTTTGAGCGCAAGACTTGCCTTACGCTTAAATTATAAACACCAAAAAGAGTTAACTGTTTAGAGTTAAGCATTCAGTTAACCCATTTAGGTATTTATAATTTGAGGGAAAGGCTAGTCTTGCGCTCAATGATTAAACTGTGAAATTGCCGTTCATAATAGATAAGAATTGATCACATAAAAGGAGTTTTATATCTAATGTACAGTATTATAGTAATGAAAAGAAGTTTTTCAGAATTGAAATATACGCTAAACTCAATTTTTGCTAGAGCTGACACACTATAGCTTCACCATTTTAAAAAAGATTAACAAAAATTAAAATAATTTTGACACCGTTAGGTGTCATCCTTAAATTACGTTACGCTGAATTTGCATTTTCTTGACTCCCACCCTCCCTATGTTACGCTTTGGTTATAATAATCATTTAGACCCACCCCCCCTTACCGTAACGTTACGTTAAAAATATTTATGTTTAGGATTACAGTTATTTAATTCTTATCTATTTATAAAATTTAAATTTATGTGTAACTGGTCTCAGGAATACTTAGTCCTTGTGCTAGAGCTTGGCTGTATTTTTACGCTCGAACCTCTCGCTCATGCTCGGGGACAATTAAGCGCGCTTTCGAGCTCTCGCTCGGATACCGAGGTTTAATATGAGAGTCAAGTCCGTATTTCATGAACTAAAGGAATTTTTATTAGACAAATTAGCAATGTCATATATTTATCACAAATTATTATAAATTAATGTTGCGATTCTCTGCTTAAATTCATGTGAGTGTATTGTATAAAAGTATGTAATTTTTGTTTAAATATAAACCTTAATTATTAGTTTTCTAAAAAAAATTCATATATAATACATTTTTACATACATTTGAAGTTTGTTAACGCTCTTCATTGAGTGTTTACCATCACTACTCTCAGATTTTAAAAAAATTGTCGAATTATTTTTAGATTTGATCAAACTTTAATCAAATGAATACAGAACATTTATCACTCTTTTTTTAAATTAATGATAAAAAGTAAAAATTTCATAAATGTCTTATTTTATTTAATGCTTCTATAAATTAAAGCATACGTTCTCAGATTCCTACCCCCATATGTTGCGCTTTGGTTATATTATAGCTTGGCCCCTACCCACTCTAATCAGCGTAACGTAACTAAGGGATGAAGCCTTTGAATCTTCTCGTCTAGTGCTATTGAAATGAGCTATCATGTTATTTTTATAATGTTCCACCCACTTGGAAACAGTAAACACGTGAAATTTGCAAAAAGGGGCGTATCTCGTTAATGGGTAGGTTTAACTCAAAAATTTTAAATGTGTGCATTTGACAATAATTAACGTATAATTTTCAAAAATTTCATGTTTGTATCTTAGGAAATTAAAAAGTTATTAACAATTACAGGATGGCCCTTGAAAAAACACTCTGTATTTATTTTTAATAATTTTAAAATATAGGGTTAAATTGAAGCCATTGTGTTCATATCAATTTTTCATTTCACTATTAATGCACATTATTGCTAAAAACCTTTACACTTGATTTTAAATAATTTCACCACTTAATTAAATAAAATATTTCTTAATATGATGCAAAAATTGATTTTATTTAAAATAAAAACAGTTAATGACAATTATTGAAAGAATTGGTAAGAAGAGAGTTGGATTTTCGTGTTGGAAATTATTTACTGTAACATATTTCAGATCATATGAAGTAATTATTATTTAATTGTAAAAAATATTTTAGTTAATGTTATCTTATTTCTCACATCAATAGATATTCACATTTGCATCGTTATTATTTCTGAAAATTATTGAGATTTCAAGTAAAAATACTGTTTATAAAGTTGAAGATTAACCATAACAAGTTATTAGCGACATATGCACTACATTTGATCACTTCATTTGAATGACCAATTATAATGGTGTCGAAATGTTTATACAGCTCAACAAATTTGAATATCTAAAGAGGGTATTTTGAGACAGTTATGTCACCGGTTTGAAAAATATTTTTTATGCATAAATCACATGACATAAACTTTCTGTCTTTAACTCTGTCTATGTGCTCACTCTGACATACGGGCACGAGTCATGGACCCTCGCTGAGAGACTGCAATCAAGACTTCAAGCTTCTGAAGTGTGATTTCTTAGGAGAGTGGCTGCACTTTCTCTAGTCGATAGAGTGAGAAGTTCACAAATTAGGCACGATCTTGGGGTTTAACCTTTGCTTTTGAGGGTCGAAAGATCACAGCTTCGATGGTACGGACGTATCATAGGAGAGATTAGCCCACCAGGTTTTTAGTATCGATTTGAGTGGAGTGAGTCCAAGACGTAGGCCCCGAATGAGATGGTCAGACTATATGTATGGCTTGTGTCGGGACCACTTTGGGACTGAGAGTAGTGCTGATATCGAATCGCTTGCAATGGATCGTTTGCTTTGGAGACAACCTCTGTCCTCGCTTGAACCGCGACCCTCCTAAGAGGAAAATGCAGTAGTAAATGGATGAATTGATGGATAAATGACATGCTATACCCAAAATAAAAAGCCATATAAAAACGCAACCTTGCATTAGCGTCATATCTAAACTCTCCATTAAATTGAGCTGCCATACAATCACAACATTGAAATTGATTCGATTATACTTATATATTAAACTGAATCCGTTCCAGGCTTTGGCAGCTTTTTCAGATTTTTGAAAATAATCATAGTTTCTGCCATTAACTAAAACGTATTATACTATAGAAAATCTCAATTTTTCTTTACCAGTAGTCTTGAATTTGACTGTTTCAACATTTTAAAAATCATACGTTGCTTTAGAGGGTGCGTCAAAGTAAAGGGGCATCTCATCCATATTTGCTATAATTATACTTCGATTATTGTTTTGTTTTTTAACCCAATAATCATTAAACTCAAAGAACTGTTCTGCAAGTTGTTTAGCATTTGGTGGGATTTTTTGGCCAACACCAGTGGCTTGTTGTAGGACATGATCTGCTCGAGTTTTATTGAACTCATCTCTCGATTCAATAGCAAACTTATAGATATCTCCGTCATGTACCTCAAACCCTGCGTTTCTGTATTCTTTAATTTTTTGTAAAGTGATTACATCAATTTCAGGATATTTTGCTACAAATACGCCTTTATTTCGTCTCACATTACGTTTTCTTCTTATCGAAACAGAGCGATCGTCTTTTAGTTGACGTAAAACTGATTCCTGTTTAAGCCAATTACCGAAATTTTATCGACTGTCGCCCGAAATCACGCTTAATCGTCTTCACTCAAATTGTTAGAATCTTTTTTGATTCACACACTTCTTCATCACATAAAATAAATTACTTTTAAGTATTAAATACCTGAGATATTATTATGATTTGAAGGATTACCCTATATTTTATTGAAAAGAATGTAGATAAGATAATAACACAAAATTAATTACTGTCTAGATAAAGGTTAGGTTCGGCGTTCACTTTAGTTTTAGCCTCAATCTAAATATTTGAGCCCGAGCTTAATGATAACAAACATTTTAATTTTAAACTCGAACAATCAATCAAATTAATGCACTATATATTTAGCTTACTCATATTTTTGTTTTAAACAAAAGTCTTATAAAAATTAAGTTATCATTGAATGTAAATTTAATTATTTTAGATATTGCTTATATACATCTAAAATACATATACTGTACAATAAAGCATTTTCATTTTACTCTAAGGATAGCAATAGTAATAAATAGTAAGAATGCCAATAAAAATGTGTTACACAGCAACGGATTGATAATAAAAGATATAAAATTTATTGTTATATAATACTGAAAAGCGTTTATTATTGCATTTGGAATATAACCATATATTGTAAATTTTTTTGAAGAAAAGGGGAAAACACTTTTGGGATAAATAAATAATTTGAATAATAAAATTTTTATAATCTATCACAAACATTATATTATATTGTTGCATGAAAGCAATTAAACAATGAAAGTTTTGAATGAAATTTTAAGCATTGCAATTGAGGGTATTTTTATTTAATATAAATAAATATTGAGGACAAAAATACAATAAAATACTTAGAAAAGATAGAATTAGATTAATATTTTCGCTTAGTTATTGATATTATCATGTTAAACAATAAAATTAACTGTGCTTTAAGTTTTCGGCATAATTTTACTTCATGGGTTTCATCATCGACTTTTCTAAAAATTGGTATTTATATTTAGTTTTAGTCGTGGAATTCAAATATGAAAGGATTTATTGTCAGCAAGAAGTAATTTTCAAAATATTCGACTTTAAATGTTAAATTTTCCCATAAGCTTTCATTATGAAATCATCAATGAAATCTCTACAATATATGTTTTATTACAGAATACAAAAAACGCTGATATGATAAAAATATAATATTATATGATATTTGTATATAATAAAAATTCTTAGTTTATATTCTTAGTTATCAGTTGGCATTTGAAAAATATGCATTTATTTTTGCTAAATATACATATAAATAGGCATAAAAACCCCAAAACATGCACATAAACAAAAAAATACGAAATTAAAATTAAGATTAATTTGTATTATATAAAAACTAAAATTTTTTTAATTTAAAATTAATTCAATGTAGAAATATATTAAAAAACACATTTTTAAATTGTCTCAAAAAATACTTTTGAGTTATACAAAAGTGTATCATAGAATATATTTTTACTACTTCTGATAGAATCATTTCCTCAACTTATTGCTGCACAACATAAAATTGAGCAAAACCTTTGACTTTTAATTAAATATACAAAAGCAAGAGGAAATCGACAACAAGAACAATTGAAAAGAGATAAAATTATATACCGGTATTTTGAAGAAAAAACAAGAAAATATATAATAATTTTCAAAAGTTGTCAAATTAAGCATTTATTTAAAAAATATGCAAAATATTCAAATTGATAATTGGTTGAGATTAAAGCTTATTTCTTGATTGGGATAGATTTTAGCAATTGCATATGATATAATTTGGGAATAAAAGCTTGTTTTGCATACAATTCAAATTTCTAGTTATCAGCATTTTATTGTGAATAGTAACTTAATAATAGATGGCTTCATACACCGTATTTAACTAAAAAAAGTTTGTTATTGTTGTTTATTAGTGTATATTGCTTAAAGCGTTATTAATAATATACCAAAAATAATAAACTAACTTTATTTCCGCTCAAAATTTTTAATTAAGGTTCTCAATTCTGTTTCGAAATTTAAGTTACGAATAAAAATACTTTGAATACTTTTGTATTATTCAGTTCTTTAATTGAAACAAAATTACTATTTCATAGTATTTATAATAAAAGTAAAACGAAAATGTATTAACCGGAAAAATTGAATACAAATAATGGCTGAATCTAAAGCTGAAAGGACATACGATCAAAATGTATTAATATATTCGACAACTAAAAAAGATAATGATATTATTTGTATTAAGCCACAAATAACATTAAATAATGGCATTAATCTCATAGTTGGCTGTATCATTGGTTCGAGTATTTTTATTTCTCCCAATGGAGTTCTGTATGATGCCGGAAGTGTTGGCCTCTCTATTATAGTTTGGATACTTTGTGGCTTAGTATCATTGATTGGCGCTCTCTGTTATGCAGAACTCGGGACTACTATCATGAAAAGTGGCGCCGGCTATGCGTATATAATGGAATGTTTCGGACCTTTTTTCGCATTTTTAAGGCTATGGATTGAAGGTATTGTATAAATATTATATGGGTTGCAGTTAACGTTGTCTCCTTGTAAGCTACATAAATTACACGCGTAAATTAAGAGTAAGCTACACTAAAAATCATAAATTACATGTAAATGACAGCACTTACAAGTAGAGCCATGTGCGTAATTTATTAAATTTTATCTTTTTCTGAATCACATTTTTATAAAATAAAAACAAATGTATTTTTTATAATTTATTATTAAATAAATGGAAAAACCTGTAAATATTTTTAAATGAATTTAGCAGTAATATCACAAAAACTATAAATTATTTTAAGTGCAAATTTGATTACATTATTTTAATAAGTTACATGTAATTTTGCATATAACTTACACTTAAATTTACACTAAAATCATAATTTAGGTTACTTACCAGTGATCAGAATCTAAGTTCCATTTACGATGAGATGGTGTGAAAATTTTGTCAATTCTCACCACAATTACTTACAAAACGTTATTTGCATTCATTTGTATTTATATTGAATTGTATTGTATAACAGGTATGATAGTGCGCCCGTGTAGTGTATCAATCATAGCTCTTAACTTCGCAGACTATGTTTTACAACCGTTCTATACCAATTATCCACCAGAATATGCGGTAAAACTACTGGCAATTTTCTGTATCTGTATTATAACGTTTGTCAACAGTTGTGATGTGAAATGGTCGACAAGAATTCAAAATCTTTGCACTTATTGCACAATATTGGCATTGTTCACAATCATCATAACTGGGTTTGTGCACATTTCTCGAGGACATGTGGAATATATGACTTTTGAACGGGACTCTAGAGTTTATTTTGTAGATATCACTTCAATTGTTTCGTCATTCTATTCAGGGTTAATTGCTTACAATGGATGGAATTCATTGAACTTTGTTGTCGAAGAACTGAAAGACCCACATAAAAATTTACCGAAGGCCATATTCATATCATGTATTTTAGTGACAGTTGTTTACACACTGACAATAATTGCATACCACTCAACTCTAAGTGTCGATGATGTACTAAATGGTGAAGCCGTGGCTGTTGTACGTATTCTCATTAAATGAGATCTTTTGAGTGTTATTTTTATATTAAATTTTAGACATTTGCTAAACGCAATGGATGGATGGCATGGATTATTCCTGTATTTGTCGCGATGTCCACTTTCGGAATGATTAATGGAATAATGTTCACATCCTCGCGGTATTTCTTAATTACAAAAAATTAAATAATATTGTGCTTGATACTATACAATGTATATTGTATATGTTTTTGGGTGTAGACTAAATTAATGGTACACCCAAAAATTAAAGAAAATAAACAAAAATAGAAATGAAAAATTTTTAAGTTGTCATGTGTGGCCACTGTCGTGGAAAATTCTCAACTAAGAGCAAATGCCTTTCGCATCTTGAGGAAAGTCATGTTCGAAAAGTCAAGCATTGATTATTTATAAAATCCACAAACAAAATAAAAAGTTTTTTAAAACTTAAAAATTTTTTTATAAAAATAAAATGTTTTATTTCTATTTTTGTTTATTTTCTTTAATTTTTGAGTGTACCATTAATTTGGTCTACACTCAAAAAAATATACAACAAATGTACCTAGTTATAGTCAAACTGCTAGTGTGTATTTTTAATATAGTTAATGAAATTTAACTTCATATTGATACACATTTTATAAAACTAATGTTAAAATTACCCCTTTACTGTAATATTCACTATATGTAGTATTCACTATAACTGGATGCAAAAGTTCCTTTAGAGTATATTTAATTTATATCTGAAATTTTTCATTAAACAATTAAGATAAGTTATTCTCAGATTAAATTAATTTATTTTTTATTTAATGCAAGTATAAATAATTTTTATTAATACGCTTTGTGCGTGAAATTATATAATTTTAAACGTTTTCTGCGGTCAACTCCCCTAATGAGAGGGAAATCTCACTGAAGCTCTTGTTAAAAACATCTCTATCCCTCTATCTCTCAATTGAATTACAAAATCAGATGCATATTTAGGTGTTCATCATTTAATAATAAGCGGCTATCTTTTTGAAGATTTTTCAATTACGAAAATGTTCAGAATATTTACAATAAAACAATATTTGAGCAAAAAACGCTATTAAACCCATGTAATACGCATGTTTGATTTGGGTTCAATCGGGTTAAACCCGATTTAAAAATTTTCTTCTCGGAGGGTTTAATCGGGTTAAACCCGAAAACTAAGATGCCTACATAAATATAACGCGATATATATTAAGTGACTCAAGGATTAAATTAGAGAACAGAATCCAACTTAAAAATCTCTAAAATTCCAGATTCACAAACACAATTTATATTATCAAAAATTTTTTAAATTGCACTTTAAGCTTATTCTGACAGAACATTACCAGAATGCCACAAATTAATTCATGTATAAATTTCTTTGCAAATTAAACTTATAAGCGTAAAGTTATTTTTTAGTATTAAATTGCGACAAATATTTGAGCCAAATTTAAATCAATAAATTATAATAATTAATCAATAAAACTTAACTAAAATAAAGCAGCAATCACTAAAATTGAAGGTAATATAAATTATTTTACATTTATAAGTTAAAAAGTTTGCTTGAAATTTATCTCTTAATAAAATTTGTCTTATTGGATATTGCAATTTATTGAGCACGCAGTTTAATAAAAAAATTTTGCCGCCAATATTACTGTACTACAGCTAATAATTAATTTTATTTATTATTTTTCAAAAAAAATTAAAAACTATTTCAGTATATTAATGAAATATACAATAAATAAATTTTTATTAATAGGCTATTCTATGCGGGCGCAAAACAAAATCAACTGCCAGAAATTCTGGCAATGATACACAAATCACATTTGACACCAACTCCTGCTGTGATATTTATGTGCATTTTATCGTTGTATTACTTGTCATCTAAAGACAGATATGTTCTTCTAAGCTATGTAGGAATTGCTACTTGGCTGGCCATTATTCAAGAAGTCGCATGTCTTCCTTATTTAAGATGGAAACAGCCTGATCTGCCCCGACCTTTTAAAGTCAACATCATTTGGTCCATTATTTATATTCTAGTCTCGATTCTTATTACAGTCCTCATAATCCTTGAGGATCAACATGAAGCTGCCTTCGGATGTTGTATTTTATTATACGGAGTTCCAGTTTATTGTATTTGTATAGCCTTTAAAAGAAAGCCTAGACTAATACAGAATGCTATCGATTCGATGACATTAGCTTTGCAAAAAATACTTAATGTCGTTCCAACAGAAAAGGCTCAGAATAAAAGAATGATTTGATTTCTACAATGTTATATGGATCGCAGTCAAATATGATATGAATCTTTAATCAAGTTAAATTCAGTTAAATTTCCGTACGTTCAATATAGGAAGATATTTAAATTTGTTGTTTTACACAATTAAAATAATAAATAATATACCATTTCAATATGGTAGAAAAATCAAGATCTATATTTTGTTGATCAATTTTATAGCACAATAGTTTTCTAGTTTTGATACTATATTTAAATTGTAAGATTTTGATAAATGTAGATTATTTTTGATTTTCAAATTGTTGTGGTATCTATACTTTAAACATATTTATAAATTCATCCGTAATTTTTTTCAATTTTGTCCAATATTGTTAATTCATTAAAATAAAAATTTTCACCATTTATACTAGTAGATGTCAAAGGTGCACTTTCCATATTTTTTTCAAATTCATCAAATGCTTTAGATTGTAATAATAAAATTGACATAATTCTTAATAAATTCAAGTTGTTTTCTATTGCTTTTATTTGCGCTTTCAATCTCTTGTTTTTGAATTTCAATTATTTGATTTTGATTATTAATTATTTGAATTCGCTTTTCATTTGATTATTTTTAATTTTCAATTTTTTGTTTTAATTAACAAAATGGGTTTTCTTTAAATTTCTCCTTTAATTTAACATTCGATTCTTTGACATATTTGAGTTTATTTTAATATTTTCTGATTATATTAATTACGAAAGTTATACTTTCGAAAATTAGACTTTGCATCCTTTTCACATTTACTTTCATTTATAGGATTGAATTTGCATTTATTTTGATGATTATATAATTCTTCAATTCTTCTGAAAATTTTCTGTTATATTCATAATATTTACCAGTTTATAGACAAAAAAGTGTCCAGTTTACTAAACATTATAAAACTGGACTGTCCATCTCAAAACTGGACGGGTGCAACACTGATCACTATACATAATATGTATGAAATTGTAAAAAGTTTTTATAAATAATTTATTTGTTTGTGACCATATTTTTTTATAAAGTTAAATGTCTTCGAAATATAAGTTAATAGAGTTTTTTCATATTTAGGTTTTGATCAATAAAATGAAGTATATTGAAGAGAAATAATAAAATATAATTTTTAATCAATATCAAGGTTTCAGTTTTAAAGATAATTTACGAATTTTTAGAAATGGGCATATTTTTTATCCCAATTTGACAGCAATTAAAATTTGTATTTTAAAGAATAATAAAAGCAGTATCATTAAAATGATGACATTCGTAAAAATTCTCAATAATTTTTGATAAATTATTTGAAAGAAAAAATATTTGGTATTAGAATATAAGATCTGAAGTAAATAACATTTTACAAATAATATAAAAATCAATAAATTGAATTAAAAATGTCATTTAAATAAAACTTCATAATGTTCATTAAGACGTGCAATAAATGATAAAAAATATTTTTCTCAAAGTTTATATTTTCTTTTATTTAATGTGTTATTCAATTCAATAAAAAATATTATTTGAATGATATTTACAGTTCAGTTTCGATATAACGTTTGGCAAAAATAGTTTATTTGAACTGAAGTTATGATTAAAAACAAAGAATTTGAAAAAATGGATAAATTTAATGCAAATAAATGTTTGCCACAAAATATTACAATAAAATCAGCTGAAACTCGATTGTATAAAATAGGTTTGAGTTTTGAATCTTATGATTATGTGATTAGAAATAAATATAATAATCCGAAAATAATTTTCTTAGTTGGTTTAATAACGATTATTAAAATAATAATTGGCTTATTATTGCCTCAATATAATGAATATATCTTTATTATAATCGGATATTGTTTTCATTTTTTAATTAAAATGAAAATTCTCCCGATACGTGCTTTTCTTTCTTTTTCATTTCCATTGATATCACAATTGATATATTATTATAACTATAAGAATGACATAAAACTAGTGATGATTCGATTCTATAGAATCGGAATCGGAACCGAATCGAAATGTATGAAAATCATTTCGATTCTTTGGAATCGGAATAGAATCGAAATAGAATTTTCAAAGAGGAATCAGAATCGGAATAGAATCGAAATTATGAAATCTCAAAGGAATTAGAATTAAAATAGAGACAGATGTGAAAAATCAAACAGTATTTTAAGCCTATATCCAAATAAAAATAAACATAAATTGAAAACCAATCAAAAGACTTATATCTTAAGTTTCACTTTACATGAAGGTTTCATTACTAGTGAGCAATAATTTTTAATGTCTGACAAGCGGTACAATTAAAAAATTTTTTCTTTAAAATATTTAAATTGTCTCTAAAAAGAGTTACTTTTAAGTGATACTAAGATAAGTCAAAGTGAAAACTACTAATTGAAAATGGAATCGGGATCGAAATTAGAATTGAATCGAAATGAAATGTTTAGGATAAAATCGGAATTGGAATCGAATCGAATTAAAAACTTCTAAAAGGAATCGGAATCGGAATCGAATCAAAATAAAATGTTTTCAAAAGGAATCGGAATCGGAATCGAATCAAAATAAAATGTTTTCAAAAGGAATCGTAATCGGAATAGAATCGAAATTTAAAAACTAGAATCGAATCGTCACTACATAAAACCAACTTTTCTTAAAGTATTTGAAATGATGTCGGGTTTGGTTTCACCAAAAAGTATTGGTCTCACAAATAGAGAAGAAATCTATAAAATGATAAAAATAACTAGCATTGCAATTTTTATGTATGATTTTATTATGGAAAAGTTTATGGTTACAGCTTGTTTTAGTGTAGCTACAATACCTTTCATTAATCACTGTTCAATTCTCGAATTTATAGTATTCGTTATTCCTAATAGTATTTTATATACACTTTCTGGATATTATGGCATTGGTATTATGTGTTTGCAAAGTATCTATTTTTCAATAATTTTTTATTATATAAGAATTAAAATGAAACAGACGAATCAAAATATTAAAAAAATTATCAAAAGTAGAAAAAGAATTAATCTAAAAGAAATCAAGAATATTCTTCGTTTATTGAATCCAATATATTCTGAGGTCAATGATTATAACATTAGTTTTATATCAAAATATTTGCTTTTGAATTGGTTTATATACGGCTTAATAATGAATACACTCTTATTCAGTGTGTTATTTGATGAAATGAATTCTTTCATAAGATCATTATTAATATTGACGATGATTTTATTTTTAATAATATTTATATTCATTATAAATATGAGCTCTTCAGTAAATTTTGAAGCGAATAAATCTTATAAAATTTTGAATACCCTATTAGTTTCTTATAATAGTTCTTTATCTAAAAGTCGATCATTTCATTATATTTCTATTAAATTTAAGGTAAATAAAAGATTAGATTATAGTTAATAATTAAAAACTTGAAACTAAATTTATACAATAATTATTAAATTAATAGTTAATGACATTTATTGAAAGAGTTGGTCAGAAAAAAGTTGGATTTTGGTGTTGGAAACTATTTATTATAAACTATTTCGGATGTTATGAGGTATAACATTAATAATTGAAAAAATATTCTATTTTTTATTTTAAATGTTTACTCATTTATTTCAGATTCTTTCACTTTATTCACTATTATTTCTAAAAATGATTGAATCATTTCGAAGATAATCAATAAATACACAATTATCATAAATATATTTAATTTTTTCAAAAGATAACTTTTGTGATTAGCGTTTATATAAGTATTTTTGTAAAAAATTTACTCACGTTTTAAATGGAAGTTATGTTCTAGCATTCAATTTAATTAACACACGTAAATAGATATGAAACGAGGCTAATTGGCAAATGTGTGGTGAGATATTTTTTATGATTTAAATACCGTTATTATTAAAGGATAGTATTAACTTATTAGCATTAATTATAGTTGAAGCGCTTTATTTCAATGTTTTAATAACTAAAATCTACACCAAATTTTTATTTATTATAATATTTAAAGCATTACATGTATATTAATTAAAAATAACATTAAATTTCCCCCAATTGTTTTAATTATTAATTTTGAAATTTGTATTTATGAATGTCTATAGGAATGATTGGGAAAGGTTGTCAAGTGGTCTCGTTGTGGACAATCTTAAATGTTTACCTTTTTAAGTGGCGAAAAGAGAGTAATTTAATTTTTAATGTAATAAATGAAGAATTAAAGTTTTTCTAAGAGATTCATATCGTATTTTACTGAATTAAACTTATGCTAATCTTTAAAATTACTCGAATAATCAAAGTTTTATTACTCAAAATTGTATATAATTCATTTTCATATTCAAGTTTCTGTCAAATCCAATCCACCAAATATGATTGTATGATACATTTTTTGTATCTTGGTTATTCAAAAAGCTGGATCTTCTCACTTAAAAGAGACAAATTTTTCTATTTTACTCATATTTACATAAAATGTGAAAATAAAAAATTATCAACTTGTTGTTCACCAACGAGTAAGAAATATATAATAGAGAAAGAAGAAAATTGCTTTGAAACAAAATATTTAAGAATACATTCGTCAGTCATAAAGAATTAGACAGCGCTCCAGGTTAACTCCAATATCAAATAAATATGGTAACTATATATTTTAGAGTGTATTCAAGATAATATACATTGTTTTTTAATTTTATCACATGTAAAATCCAATATATTTCGTGCTAAACCTTTTTGATCGCTTAGATTTTAAGGAAATAACTCGTAAGTTGTCATATCCATGCTATGCAATAGTCTATCGGATCCAGGAGGTAGTGATGGACACCCTATTGTATAACATATTTGTATAATAGGGTAGAGCGACAATACTAGGATAAAGAGCTTTATCTTTTATTTTTATATAATTATAAAAATGAATATTGGTTTTATACATATATATTATCAAATTTTATAATCTTACAGTTTTATAAATATAAAAACATGTGTTTATATTTTCATCCTATTCTTTTATATAAAAGTTTTAATTTTTCGAAAATTTGAAAATTTATATTAATATACCTCGAAATTCTTTAATTTCGAAAAATTTTTGAAGATTTTTTAAATTTGAGAGTGTGATTATTTTGTCCAAAAAATATTGTAATTTTTAAAAAAATAATTTAAAATATTTTAATAGCAAACACGCTTTTTAAGTTACTTTGCAAATAAACGTATGTTATATTAATTGTTATGTTAATATTTTGTCCCAATTATTTTTAAAAAATTTAACTTACAAGTTAGTTTTGTCCTAGATTTGTGTATGCATTTCCTTGTATTATTTAACAATAATGTACTACTTTAGAAATCCAGTATCCGAATTAGAAATTAAAAATCTGTTAATATTAACCGAAAGCTTAATGTATCAATTTTTTGCACTATTTAAACTAATCTTATATATTTTACTTAGCTTAAAAAATTTTTGTATTTAATCTTATCACACTTTTAGTTAAATATAAAAATTTTTAAAATGTGTTTATAGAAAAACATTCCATAAAATAACCTAAAAATTTGAAATTTTTAATAGTTATTAAATAGTTTATTAAAGATTTATTAGTTATCTATATTTTACAGTAAATTTTTAACTAGAAATTACTTATGTCTCCGACACATTATCTTTCTTTTTAACTGATTAGTTTTATGACTTACATTCTCTCATTGGATACATAGAATACGGATTTGAGAATTAAATCAAATACGTATACAGTTCAGTACATTAAGTGTTATCATATCTATATTATTAAAAAAATGATGTCAGTGTGTCAGTGTGTCTGTGTGTCTGTGTGTCTGTCTGTCCGCAATAATGTAATAAAATTTTTACAACAATAATATTGAAATTTTTGTTAAAATCGTTTTCAAAAAAGTCCAAACAATGCTTTTATATACTGTGTTTTACTAAGACTGAAAAAATTTTTAATATTCCACGGGTGAATTTAAATTGAGTTGCCAAGCAACGCGATGCAGTCTAGTACTACTTTCAATAAAATCAATAACATTCTATCTATTTATAACAGATTTTAAAGTCCCATTGATTTCATGGCCACATATTTATACAGCTATAAAAGCTGTTATTTATCACATTAAATCTTATACCGGTACTAATTTTATTAGCTTTAATTATTATTTAATCAGTGGTGGTATTCATATAACGTTTCTTTAATGAAAAATATTTTACTTTTAGCCTTTGCTATAATTGTGGCTTTTGTTCACTTCACAAATTCTGCTCAAAACAGAAGTATATTATGGAATGAATATAAAGATAAGACTAAAAGTTTGAGTGATGTCAGCGTTTGGAGAAATAAACTTAAACAAGAAGTTCAAAACAATTTGAATAAACTGCCGGAAAATATTAAACAAAAAATCATATCCGCCGCAGACAATGCATCCAATTCGAGCTGGCCTTCATTTTTAGCAATGGATTACTTACAGTTTGTTATAAATGGCAACCGAGCGTTATTTGATGGCTTTGTTAATAACAGGCGTAAAAAATTAATTAATCTAATACTCGGAGAATTGTTGACTGAAAAGGGAAAGTATATGAACCAAATCGCAAATGGAGTTTGGCTTACATTAGAAGAGAGCACATGGGTATCGAACGAACACCTTTATATGCAAAAGGCAGGAGAAGGATTACCAGATCCTACAGAATTCGTTGTAGACTTAGTAGATGGTGAGGCGTCTTCACAGATGGCTTGGATTAAATTTATTTTGGGTATCAGTTGCTTATCATAACATACATTTTTATGTCTCAATCAATTTTTATAACATAAATACTGGTCATAATTAAGACTTAAGACACAAAATTATAAGTGGGTATCCACATAGGGTTCACGCAAATAATATACAAAATTTGACCCCTAACCCACTGCCAGCACTCATCTGTAATTTTTTCATAACCCCCCATAAAAGTGCGTACGCTTTTGCTAGTCCACTACCCCCACCCATGAAAGAAGGAATATTCAATTAGAATAATTTATAAAAACTTGTATTTTTGATATAATTATAGAAAATAAAACTTTTTGTGTTCAATTTAACTAAGATTAAAATTATAATGAAAATTATTAGTATTTCATAAAAGTACAACACTTTTTAGTCAAATTCCCCCTACCCCGTAAAAGCGTGCACAATAATTTCTTATACCCCTTTTAAATAAATGCAAGCTTTTGGCTGACCCCACTCCTCTCCACTTGAATGCATGAGTGCAATGTGGATTGTCCTTAAGGGCTCGTGTACATAGTACGTACGCAGGTTTGGACAATTTTCAAACCCCCTCCCCCTCCCCTCCCCTGACTGCGTACGTAC
>JAQGCH010001200.1:0-16827 GCA_034699485.1 Nanhermannia elegantula | reverse complement strand
TAATATACAGTACATGTGTATGTGTTATGAAGTTATACTGTATTTAATACTATTTATCAATGAGTCTAAAGACAAGCGAACGCTTTCATAAAAATAGTTCGTCATAAATGGTAATCATTTTCATAACAAATAAATATTATTTATCAAAAGTTTGTCAAACTTTACGCTTAATTCTCAACTACTTTACAGTCAATTAATTTATGAGTTAATACACAATTAAAACAGAAAACAAACACTTATTTAACAAAAGCCTAACAAATGGCAAATTCACAAAATTTTGCAAAACGTGTGGTTTTAATAACAGGTAAGTCTCAAAACACTTAATAGTTAATAAATTCTAAATGAATTGCAATATAATTGAAATAATTATGATTTGTAAATGAGGTTCGACTTCAGGCATAGGCAGAGCCACTGCCATACATATGGCAGGTGTTGGGGCGCAAGTAGTGATCACCGGAAGAAACGCCGACAGATTGCACGACACGGCTCTTATGTGTAATACCAATTCACCCAAAGAGCTAAAGGTTTGTATGCTTTGAGTCTCTATTTTATAAAAAGTTTGTTTAAAAGCTTTTTTTCATCAAAACTAATGATCACTTTCTGCTATCATTTCGAAAGAGAAATCACTTAATTTACAATATATTTGTATTTATTTATATCTTACCATTAAATGAGTGCCTTAGCCAGTGGTGGGCTAAAGGGCTGTACAGTAGTCCAACAGACAATTTTCAGCAGTATCTGATCCGGTCCTATATATAGAATTATTTTTTGTGTTTTCTACTCTAATTTGGTTAAATCCGACATAAAAGATGAAGTTTTCAAATTATTTACAATACAGCTCCAAATTAGTTATTTTCACATTTTTAGCCCAACACACATAAAATTCTGGCCACAAATTAAATGCTTAAAAACTATTAATATTCGACTACATTTAAGTTTAAGTTGATTTAACATATTATACATTAAATGATAACTTTTATACCGATTTAATAATAATAATTATTTCTTATAAACTTTGAGGCACTGGAAGTGATCGCAGATTTGGATAAAGAAGAAGATGCAAAACATTTAATCGATATAACAATTAAAAGCTTTGGAAAACTCGATATCCTTGTGAACAATGCTGCACAGTTTGACTGCGGCAGTAATATTGAAGATTCAAATGCTATTGAAGTGTATGATAAGGTATATTAGAATTGGTTTATAACTTATTCTATATGTTGTAAATTTTCATAAATAATTGTCTGAATCTCTCAAACAAATGTGGATTTGATTCTATTAAAAGGTGATGCGAACTAATCTTCGAAATACATTTCAACTGACACATTATGCGGGTATAAGACTCTGCTCTCTTTAAATCACATAGTAATTGAATTGTGTTTTAATGAAAATCACTGTTTATTATATCAGTTCCCCATCTAATTAAGCAAAAGGGAGCGATTGTTAATGTTTCGAGTGTCTCATCATTTAAACCGGTGAGACCTTCAATGCTATCGATTGTCTGCATTAATAAATTGCATTAAAAATATGATTTAAAAATAGTTTTCAAACTCTATGGCACACTGCATTGCAAAGAGTGGTATCGATATGTTGACCCGTTGCCTGGCTTACGATTTGGGTCCAAAGGGAGTTCGAGTCAATAGTGTCAAGTAATTTAAATTGTTATTAAACATACGGTAATAACTATTACTAAAAGAGAAACTCTTTTCAATTTATAATGAATTGAAGTCCGGCACAAATTAAAACTCCAGTTTATGAGAACTTTGGTATGACTACAGACCAAATAGAGATCATGTGGGATGAGGTCAGCAAAAAGTATCCTTTGAGAAGAGCGGGTGAGCCTCAAGATATAGCAAAGGCTATCGCTTTTTTGGCGTCTGACGACTCATCTTTTGCGACTGGGGTTAACTTGAAGCTGGACGGAGGGTATTTGGATTCGTTGCAGTTTATATTTGAAAAATAAAATTTTTTACATTTCTAATACATTTAAATTCAATGATTTAACTATTCTGAAGTAAACTTTTATATAAATATTGTTTTAATTTTGCTTTTCATTTGAAATAATAAATATTAATCGAAGCGATTTCTCTGATTTTGTCATTTCTTTCTAATATTTAGTGACCTTTAAACTTAAGACAAATAATTATTTGTTATAATCACAACTTAAGCAATTATATAAAATAGTATCGGTATTAGTATTAACCGTATTGGTTTCCAATCGGTTCACGGACAACACATGTGTCCAAGAAGTTCGTATAAATTGATGACAATTTGTATTATTGTAGAGCGACTAAAATGAATACTATAGGGTGTCTCAGAAGTCCATAGACTTGAGATATTTGCATTATTATGAGCGCGTGTTTAGCATCTAATGACGAAATGCTTGTCTCTGATTCATGTTCTATTCGATTCTCAGATACCCTATACAGTAGAGGTTATATTAAGTTTATTGTTTGTATTATTGTTTGTGATTTGTTATTAAACTCTTTCATTTAGTCAAAAATATATAAATAAATTAAATAAAAATTTTTAGTTCTTTAGAGCCAAATGTTTTTGAGTAAATCCATACTCTTCTTCAGGGCTAATATTGGTAATGACAGTAATATTAACTTTTGATTACGACTAAATTGACAATTTCCTTTGATAACAATAGACATATAATTAATAATAATAAAAAAGAGTAAAAACAATTATGATTTAAAAATTGAGGTATAAAACTGTGATCATTCTTGAGGAATGAAAGTTTGTATTTATTAATAAGTTTCTAATAATCATCGCTTCAGTCAGTTTTCTGAACCAATTGTTTTTACATTTTTAATGATTCTCGCATTAGACCAATCGAATTGATGTCCAGTCTCGATATTATGTTCAGAGAGCGGTGATATTCTTTTTTCTTGTTTTTGACACAAGACTTATATTCATTTAGTCGTGTTTTAAAATGCCTTTTGGTTTCCCTAATATATGCTTTATTACATAAATTATCGGAGCATTTAATCTCATTAATGCCACATTTCATTTGTATTATTGTTTATAACTAATGAAGAGCATAGAGGTTTTCGAGCCTCGGCTCGTCAGAAGCCAGTTAAGCCTGAAGAGCCTGCTTACAAAATTTTAGAGAAAACTGTGATAATTTTTTATATTTTGTCACTTATTTTATATAAAAGAAGTCTAAAACTAAACAAATGACTCACAAATCTTAAAGTTTTTATTTAAGACATATCTATCAATTTAATTGAAAAAATCTCTTATGGTATTTCATTTTAACAACTTTTTTAAAAAAAACATAAGCTCATGAATCTTAGGCTCAGTTTCATAGTTTTATACTCGTGCTTAAGCTTAGCTTAACACTAGAATTTCATATTTTAGGCTCACTTTCAGTCTATTGAGCCTGAATAGAATGTACTTGAATTGACAGTAACTTTCTTATTACAATAGTATTTTGTTTTACATTCTATTAGTTTTTTAATTTGTAAGTTTAATGTTTTTTTGTCTAACATTTATACCTATATATTAAAGAACACTGATAAGTGAACATTGACAAGTTTCTGTATATAATTGTATGCTTTGGAAGATACCGGCTCAGGCTTAGGCTCTAAGATTTTTGAGCCCAATCTCTTCATTGCTTAGAACATTTATAAAAATTTACATTTGATAGAATAAGTACAGTACTAACAAGTAAGGTGTCTAAAAGTGTTGTACGAATGCCATTATTTTCTAAGCATAGATATATACCCCTCAAAGTTCTGAAACACTTAGATCACTCATTTTTAATAGTAGTTCTATTATAGAATTCTATAATAGATATATACAATATATTTTAGTACTGCAACACAAAATCGAGAAATCACATAATAGAACAAAGCAGACAGTCTGTAACTTTATGTAACCTCAAGTACAGGTATAATGGATTGCGCGTAAAATCAAAAGCCATTATTTAATCAAATTTTAATTATTAATAAATTATTAGTAATAATTGAGTGCAATGTGTCTGTGAATCAATTGAAAGACTTTTTAATAATATACTAATATTTGTCTCCATTAAAACAATTTCTAAGTCAAATATAAGTGGTGTATCCAACAGATTATTATGAGTTTAATAGTGATGGCGATAAATCTGTTAAAGTTTCTTCCAGTGACCGTTACTTGAGATCCAAGATGTGAGCCAAGTGTGCAAATAATATACAGTGCATTTGCTGCTGATGTTCCTGTTTTATGCGATACAGAAGCGTGTCCTTATATAATTAATTATTTTAATTTCTTTGAGCTCAAGTGCGCTGTACTGCATGATAAACAGGTCTAATTACTTAACCCTAACTTAAAATAATTTATAAAATAAGAACTTTAACAAATGGATCGAACGGTTTAAATCATTATAAAAAATTTTTGTCATAATTTATCATAAGCTCAAGTGGTGATCACTGAGAGAAACTCCGATAGATTACACGCCACGGCTGTAATACTGCTTCAATATTTAGATTTTCTATACTTTTAGTACTTCAGTAAACTCTCGTTATAATGATGTCGGATATAATAAACTCTCGCTATTATGGACCACAAAGGCCCGTTTCAATAAAATAGAACCAGTCAGTGTTTTTTAAATAACTTAAGAATGATTTGAGACAATTATATGAAATTTTAATATATTATACAGAAACCATTTACACATATCAGGTAAAAGTTTGATTAGGATCCACCAACCAGCCTGTGCTCTACAAGACGTTAAACAAAAACACCGATTCATTAAAATAGAACCACTTTTCAATGGAAAATTATGATATATTAAGAAAGCGCGCGCAAGCAATTGGAATTGAAAGCCATTATTATACCATGTATGAAATCCAAAAAATCTCAGAGGATAGAAAAAAAGAATAAATAAGCAAAATTTGTAATTCTTTTAAAATATAGCATAATTGATACTAAAATAAGTTAATTTCTTTTATAAAAAAAACTATTTAAATTGACAAAGTAATTAAAAAGTTATAGACGATAAAAGATAAAAATAATTAAAATCAATGGTATGTTCCATAGGCCATAAATTCTATAATCTTCTTATTATTATATACCTTATTATTCCTTTTTCAATCATCAAAAAAAATTCTATAATGAATAAATCGAACAAATGTTAATGTCACATAGGATGGAAGGAATGTTTGTAAAGGACAAGCTAAAATTTGACACCGGTCTCAAGCAATTTGGATAAGTGTATAAGTGTAAGCTATACACGATTGAACTTTCATAATTTTCAAGTTTGAAGCGCTGTCCTACCCAAGTTAATATATTTCATGCCAAACAAAAATACACGTGTCTAATCATTTTTCGAGTATATTAGAATTTCGAAATTTTCATTATATTTTGCTGCATGAATTTAGCATGCTAATTAATAAGCTTGTTCATTTTGATTAATGCCGCTTTATGAAAAAGTTTTTCGTACACCCTTGTTTACTCAGAATATTTTTCATCAAAAATGCACAATGTTTAGGTGCAAGGAATGGTCAATAGGTTTTTTCACAGATGGTATATATATGAATATTAAATTTAAATTAGATATTTAAATGTATATCTTTAATAATTTCTATAATAGCTAACACGTTTTAATCAAATATAGCATTAAATAATAATTTAATGTGATATCAACTTATAGTTTGTTTCATATCAATGATATACCTGTAGTATTCAGAGAGCAATATTGGGCTTAATTAATAGCTTTCTATTAGTTACTTTTAATTTCATTAGTGCATTGAACTAAACCAATGAAAAAACTTATAAATACAAATTTAAAATTCTAAAAAGCTAAAATTACGAATTTTTTCATGTTTATTCAATAAATTTATAATTAATCTAATTTTAATTATTTTTTGAGTTATAATGAACGCATTTCTCTTGTATTTGCTAGTTCATTATAATGAGAATCTACTGTATACACAAATTGTTTAATACAATTACTGTAATTGTATACCGGTACTTACAGTTATACAGCCTTTCTGAGTAATCCAAGAGAATTATTATGAAAAAAGTTTTTGTTTCATTGAATTTTGTTTTCAACAAAGTTCTATTTTTGATTCACATCAATTTCGAAAAATTAATGACAAGTGAAAAAAACTATAATTTATTTTTTTCTTTTACTTTATAACATTTGACTTTTATAATCTTAAAAAAACAAAAGTATGAGTTTAATTTCTTCATTATAATCAATTAATTGAAATAATTATCTCACTTTTATGCGTAACATTTCTTCATTAGTCGTGAATGGTTTCAATTTTCTATTAATTAAAGTTCATTTTAAACCTAATACAAAGTTTATAGCATTAAAACAAGTACCTGAATATTTAATGAACGTTTGAAGGTATAAATTTTCTACTTATGAACTCACAAATGATGGTTTTAATTAGTCTCAAATGCAATTTAAAGGTAATGACGTAATTACAAAAATAAACAAAACTTTTTTCCATTAGAGCAGATCATTATTTGACATTCAAAAAATGATAATTTTTCTAAAAACTCGTTAAGTGATCAATAGTTAAGACATTAAATGTGTTTAGAAATTACTTTTTATATAATTTAACATAAGAGAAATTCCGTTTAACGGTGTCTCCACTTATGTCCTCAAAATATTTATTTTATGCTAACTTTGTAGTCAAACTAAATTTACAAATAAGCATAAATCTTGTTGTTATGTATAAAATCCGTATTCTCATTAACGCATGCATAAGAAGTTTCGGTCTGTAAATAGGTACTTATACTATTTAATTAGTCACAGACATCGACAGACATCACTTTTAAAGATTCGATATCACAAAAAGACAAAAGATATTTCTATCCCTTCCATAAAAATTATTCACACGTTTAAACATTGGATTGATTTTTGAATAAGTGGTAATTTTTCATAATTTAAATTCTGGTTTTTGAGCAAGAACGAGAAAATTTGCGACTTTAGGTCTGATTTGCAAAGAGTTTATCAATTACACAGATACAAAAATTATAATGCTATGCCTGTATTTTCACACTTTAGTCAGTCTTCGATTGAGTTAACTTATAATTTTTGGAAAACTGCCCAACTTTTTAACTTGAACTTTTAGACGTCAAATATAATTATAGACTATGGCTTCACTTTAAAAGGGAAGAATTGAAACTATATTTAACTGTTGAACATAAATTAATTATTATTATTTGAGAATAATTTGAGTTTAAATTATACCACAATATCAGACTTTTTGGAGGCTTAGAAATAATTGGAAAACTTAAAATCTGAGACAAGACAAAAAATGGATTGCATACAAACGTTTCAATCTTTTTCAAAGTTAACACCTTTAGTTTTTTTTAATAATATTCGTGAAGCAAATTATTGTATTCTATGTTATTGGACTTATAGACTTTATCATACTTTTATAAGATAAGGCAGTTTACTCTACATTATAAACAGTGGGTAACTTTAAATTATTGGTTTGGGGCTAAACATAGAAAAGATTTAAGATATGCCAATTTTTTTAAATACTAAAGTAATTTTGAAAAATTTCTGGGGATATATAGCTCTGTTAGCCACATAGCTGGTTAAGCCAGTCATTTTAAGGAACAGATTAATCCCTGTTACTGAAACCAATTTTTCTTAAATTGAAAATGAGACTCAAAATTAAGAGAACTACTTTTTGCCTCATTTAACTAAAATATTATTTAAATATCAGAGAGTTTGTATATCAAGATAATACTCTTTAATTAAAAGCTTTAGAATTGAATAGATCAAATTTAATAGACTTAATATATTAATATATTTTGTTCATTTGTAATAAATTATTGTATTGTATATGCTACGTATAATATGTTTGCGAATATTTTTGAAAAAACTACATTTTTCTAAATCTTTAAATGCCTAATATTAAAAATATCCTGTTGAAGACAATAATTAAATTTCGGATTAAGTCTCAAAATTCTACCCAATCTATAGAGATAATTACGTAAAATTTATCTATTTTTTCATTATTAGAAAAAACAATTGAATTTTGTGGAATATTTACATATTATTCAAAAGACTATATTATAGTTTAATCTTTTTTTCAATTCGACCTTTCGTTTGATAGTTAGTTACAATACTCTAATCTAAAATCAGAGTTTTTTTTATAAATCTCATACATGTAATTAATTATACTGTAGCAAAACAAAGTATTACAGTAATGCCCAGTTATGGTGAATCCCCGATATATTGATAACAAGTCCAGATAAAAAAGTCAATCAACTACTCGTAAAATTGTCTCTTTATATTGATAAAGTGAATACAAGAGTCTAATCCACAGTGTTTCACTATAACGATTTATTACTCTATCAGTTCAAAGCGTATATGTACTGCACTATAAGTACAACTGAAAGGATTGATTTTTTCTTCAAATGCAACTTAAATCAGTTATTTATATTCTTTGTCAGAAAAAAGTTTAAGCTTTCATTGTTTGTCTACTACTGCATGAATTTGAACAATTCTAAAACTCAATCGCTTGACAAGCTTTTCAAAATTATTGTCGAATTTTGACAGACTTGAAGACAGACAAAAAATTTTAGATTTGATCTATAGGTAAAAAGTAGACTTTTTTTAAAGAATAAAAAAGCTTTAATTCAAAACTGCAAATATAAATATAATACTATACTTTTATTACATAATAGTAAAAGCGGTCAAATTGTATTTAAAATTGGATTTTATTATTTTATCTATTATTTGGTATAAATAAAACCTTAGCAATGATTTCCTGTAAACAATTAGGTGTGGGAAAAGACATGAAAAGAATGATCTATTTTGATCCATAATAGAAACAAATTTCTCACATTACATAAAATTGTAAAAAAATTTCTTACACATTATGATGATTCGGAGCCAAAGAGAGGCTATATTCTTCTGGATATGATAGTAATGGTGCCTTCAATTACAACATCATATGATCGTAATATCTGTTTAAATTATGTCACAGTCAATTGGTTGCGATAGGATGGGAAATAACGCGTACCACTTAAGGGGCAGGCATTAGGGGAGCGATGCATCGCTGAATCAGATACATAATACTCAGTGTTGACTAAGTTTGTTGTTTTTTGTCAATCGAATCCCACGCCAACACCACTTTTTTATCATGTTTCCCATCGGCCATTCAATTGGATTGCAATGACAGCAATTACGAGGCGCTCATTATAAGACAATTGCGACCTATGAAATATACTATCAAATGAAATGCCAAATAAAATAGTGCAATAATGTTTTCTTAGGCATTTGAGGCTTCAAAAGTCATTATTATGACTGTTTCTCTCAAATTACTAAAAATAACGAGTAAATGGTAGAGATCTATAAGGCTTTCTAATTTTTATACATTTTTCTTAATAAAACGCAACTTAAATGAATAACTAATTGTTACACATCTTTCTATTTGATACGGAAATTGATTGGTTTCAAGATATCTCAAAATCCATTTGTGCCGCTATAGCTCCATATCATCATATAATTATCTCTAATTAATTTTTTTATTAACAATTAAGCTCTAAATAGTTTATTTTTTCCATTAGATATAAATTGATACATATTTTGAGCGAATAGTTTATTCTTTTATACGTAAAATTATATTCAATTAATCCTCAATTTATGAAATATTTTACAGCTAATTAATTATTAAATAGTAATTATTTTTTTAAAATGAATTCAAATGAATAATCTCATTTATTAAAAGAAAAATTATGTTTCATTAATAATAAAATAATAAGATTCAATTTGTAGGCAAAGTCTATTTTTTGCTCAATTCAATCAATAAAGAAATGCATTAATTTTATAAATATTTTTAGAATTAATAAAAATATATATATTTTCATAAGTTTTTCTATTGGTCACATTCTATCATTTAATTGAACCCAACCAATAAATACAATATAGTATTTATATAATTAATACCTGTTAAATAAAATTTGAGTTTGTATTTAATTTTAACTTTTATAAACAAAATAGTTATTATTGTAACTCGTATTGAAAAAATTGAGTTATAGCACAGCTAATATAATTTTGTATTGAGTTTAAGATTCATTGTTCTCTATGCTTGAATAAAAAGAGTTTAAATTCATTTTTGATTGAGTTCTTCTAATGAATAACTTTTTTAATAGCGCTTAAAAGGGTTCTTATAAATGACTGATTTATTCAAAGTATTCTTATTGTTGAAAATATTGAATAGATAACTGATTTAAATGCGAACAATATTAACAATACTGTATAAACAATATAAAATATATAAAAATAAATTATAGTGTCCATAGTATTCAAATTAAAGCTAAATGTGTCGAAATGCAACTAAATATAAATGATTGCTTTCATTTCACATGTGAATGTGAACAGAAGCGTAAAAATGAAGTTTGTCCAGCCATGAATTTTTTGCATCTCTCTATTCACAAAGTTCAGTAAGTTCTGTATTTTCTCTTTTTAGAATAATGTTATTGCAAATTCATCTCTAGTGATCCTATATATGCAATAGACAACATGCACGAAATCCGCTTTTTTGCGTTTTGCTCATCCATAGCAAAGACAATTATAGTTTTTGTGAAACTGCTTTTTTCGCATCCCTGGCTATTCGCGTCCCCCAAACCGGAATTATAGAGAGCAGAGAAAGAGAGAGAGAGAGAGAGAGAGAGAGAGAGAGAATGTTGTTTCAATTGAGTCAAATGCTGCCGATTTGTCCAGCGATCTATTCTGTTAATAATTGGCAAAATATTCTCTCGCTCGAGGACTTGTCTCGTCAGTCAAAAATAGGTCTGATATGTCAGAGAAGTACAAAAAAGAAAAAATTTTATTTAATAGCTTTCGCTTTTTGAAAATAGAGGATTTTTCTCAAGAATAGTATTAGTTTTCATCACGCAATCTCTGAGGGCATTAATTATGATTATATTATATTTGCTTATTTTTTATGTTATGACAAACAGCTTCTTTTAAAAGATTGAATTCTAAATAATAATGAATACTTTGTGTGATAATATCTGAAAACATAGTATTTAATTTTAATGCAAAGATATGTGTTATGAACAGAAAAGCGAAACAGTGAAAGATAGAGATGGAAGCAATCATTTGCGCTCCTGGTCTGCATGTGAGCAGTCATTTGTGAAATTAGTAATTTCGTTTCGTTTTTTAGAAATGTTCAAAGAAAAAATGAGAACAATCAAATCGCACCAACTTTTTTCTGTTAAGCGTCCGTGACTTGAGTCGATCAAAATTTATTAAAACGCGAATAAAATGAAACGTATAAAAAATTTGATACAAAAATGCTCGAAAATTAAATTATTGATAGAAAATGGGTAGCAGTGGTTCTCGTCTTAGTAATACTGTAGTAGTGTTACAATTGATGTGATGTGATTACAATTGTATAATAATAAATGGGAATTGAAAACATTTTGATATAACTTTTTTTATATTCAATGTAAAGTTGAATACTTATAATGGATGTTATTTACTGAAATGCGAGAAAATTGACTCTTTTTGACGATGCGTTTCGTATCACTGACTTTTTGAATTACAGGTGTAATTCTCGAGTCTCTGCTCATGAATTTTTTTGTTAAAAAACTTTTCTTTTTTCCATTATGTTTGATATCCTTTATATATTACTTAATCTATTGTTTTTTGATTTAATTCAATTTATATCAAATAATTAATCATAAATGAGTTTTTGCTGCGAAAACTTATCAACACTTTTCTCAAATTACAATTAAACTTAAAGTTTTTGACTTCATGTTTAACTTTGAAAATGTAAAAACTTTCAATTTTGAAAACAATAAAATAGTCTAAACATTTAAGATTTTAATTTTTTTCTCCCCATTCATAAACGGTTGTGTGCATTGGAAAAAGTATAAACACACGCAGGTGTGGAATCATTAATTTTAAAATTTCATTTAAAGTCAGACATAGCAATTACAACTCTGCACTTATAGTAAAGCGTCATATATTATGCTTATATATTAAGCTAAACTCTCACATCATGTACCCCGTGCTGTGAGCGGGTATTATCGCTCCTTTAATAGCTGAAAAACACTTATTATATAAATAGTTATAAGAAAAAAATGTGTGGCATTAAAATGAAATGAAAGCTAATTTTTAATGTTCATTTTGGAAAAACTAAAAGCTCTAAAGGGACGCTTATTTGAGAAGAAGTCAGCCGGAGTTTAGCACACTATAAAACATTGATGACATTCAAACCTGCAATTTAGTTATACTGCTTATTGCTTTATTACTCCTAAACATTGCTATTGCTTTCTATCACTAGTAACTGTTGCGCTTTCATCTAATTGCAAGCTTTTATGAGTCAGTCCTCTTTTTTTAAAACCTCCTAAACGCAAACTTTAAACTATATAGTACTGCACTGTGTAAGTTGTTCTCTTTGTATAGCAGTGTATAATATATCGGTTGACTTTCTTTTGTGAAAACTCTTCATTTGCCAGCTGTCGCTCTCTTATAGATTATTGTGAGAGCAGTTACTTTAAAACTTAGTGAACACTTACTGTTAGTGTTTTAGTGTTAAATGCAGTAGTAATCGATGCTCACGCCCGACCGATTCTGTGGTTTAGATGGGAGGGAACACACATTTTTAAGAAGTGATCAATTAAGTGAGTTGAAAGTCGATTAGAGTCTATGAATGCAATGCAGGCTATAAACAAAAACTTCGACTCATTCGATACTCACTAATGAAAGCAAAATTGGCGGTCGCTCTCCACTAAAGATTTATATTTTAAAGTAGAAAACAATTAAGTTTTACTATTAATTTAATGTCTTTGTTAACTATAATTTGTTTGATCACTGAATTAATGAGTTTGTAAAACAAAATTTTGTTTATTTATTATTCATATCATTAATATTAATATAAAAAAAAATTTTGACACAAAGGAAACTTTTAAAACATATTTTGAAATTTAAATTGAATTTTCGAAAAAAGTATTAGTAATTCCTTTTTAAATAACGTTATTCTGTTCAATACAATTCATTGACAATTCAATTAATTGAAATTTTTTAAAATTGAATTACTTTATAATCTGTGAGTAATATTTATTAGAGTTTCACAATTTTATTTGAAAGTATAATTGCATTCAATTATTCACATTTTTAAACTGATTTAATTATAGTTTATGTTTTGACATCGATTTCATAATAAAAGTTTAACATAACTTTTTATGTTAGACTAATGTTACTGTTATTAAGATATCACAAATATAATTGAGGTTCTATTTGAAATGAAATGATAAAACTCTACTTTAAAAGTGATACCGCAATACTTTTAATAAAACTAAAAAATTCAATTTTGATAAACTTGCAATAATTGCAAACTTTAAATAAACAGTTCGTCGAAATGCCTCTCATTATGAAAGTTTTTCGAAAGCAAACCAAACATTTACATAAGATGTGTTTTAGAAGTAATACAAGTATAGTGATGTCAAATGCAAATAATATAAATATTTCTGTGGTTTAATTCGGTTTAAATTACAAGCAAAATAGTTTAAAACTATAACATAATTGAATGAGTTCCTCGGGTCAACTTTATTGACACAAAGCCTAATGCTATTTTGGAGTTGGTTAGTGTTTTTCGCTTTCCAACCATTCTTGTAAAAGAGCCCACAAATAAATCGGCAAAATTCTTCGATTGTCAGCAATGCGAGACATTTGTTTTATTTGAGATATTTGTATAACAATGTCATGCCATAGAAGGTAATGATAAAAAAATTAACAAATGTCGTAGAAACACAATTTTGTAGTTTGAATCATATTTCGGTGACATTTCTTGGAGTATTTCTTGATATTTCTCATCCATAAACAATAAATTGCCACTTTTCAGGGCAACTATAATTTTGAGCAATGTTTGACAGGCTTTTGAAGTCAAAATTTTAATGCTATTGAATATTTTGTAACTGAAATGTCACGATCTTTCACGCAGTAACTTTGGTTTAGAACCATAATTAACACAAAATTAATTGTAAACTAATGCAAATCATATCGATTATAGCCTAATATGTGACCTTCAAAATAACATATAATTCAATAAAAAATATTTATTTTGAGTTATAATTTTCATGCGTTAAAGTTAGTCTAGATTTTTTTTGCCCACCCGTTATTGATTCATAATATAAGTTTATATATTTATATCTTTACTATTTAACTATGAAATAAAAGTCTGAAATTTTACTTTTCAATATTTTTTTACTGATAATTGTATATTCAGTTTAAAAGTTCTGTATAGAATTTTTCACTTAATGTTAGTAAAGCTCACTTAACTAATATTTTCAAAATTAAACTCTATTTTTATTTTTTAATTATAGGAAATTATATTTTGGATAGAGTTCAAAAGTATTTTTCTCTAAAAGGTTTTTATAGATTGGAAATTATACAAATATATAAAAAAAATTTTTTAAAATAAAGAAACCAGAATTAAAAATCTTCTATATTTTAAACATTGCATTTTATGCAGTACTGATAGTTATTTATAAATAAAGTTTACTTAACTCATTGCTATAAAAAATGCATTAATATTTGAAATTTTAATGACATCTCAAAGTTATGTGAACTTAAGTTTGTAATAAAGAGAAACTTAACTAAAAATTAATGCAATAGAGATTAAATTTGAATTATACTGTAGTATAGCGGCTACAAATTGCAAGTTTCAACAATTTTTCGTTCATGAATATAAGGCCAATAAAAATAAAAACTAATAGGAAAGTAATTTTACTGTCAGTGACACACTTTTAACAAATTTTGGTGTGAATCAGAAACGTAATACTTTTTTGTGATAACAATTCATTAGCTGTGAGAAATGAACAGGTGTGTTATTGCATCAAAAATGATTGCCATTTACTTGTTTTCCTATTGAACGGATAAATTAATGTAAGTGATTGTATATATCCATTACATTACAACCAAATAAAATAGATATAAAATATAACAATAATTTAATAAACAACAAATCTGTTAAACTCTTAGGCAATAATTCATTTATAGCATTCATTAAAATCATGATAAACAGGTATTAGTTGTCTATGTCTTAGTTATAAAAACATAAAATGCCTGTCAATTGTTATTATTATTGTTATTGTTATGTAGAAATACAATTTACTATCAAGTATTGAGAATGAGGTCATTTAAAAATCATCTCATCTCATGCCAAACATGGAAAATCACACATTTTAAATGATGGCAAAAAGAGTTGTGTAATTCTAACTGATTCTGACAGATTCTGAAAGACACTCTTAGTAGCATTTCTAACCGAATCTAAGAGTTAGCAGAGTTAGTAACTTATTCTTAACGGCTGCTGCAGTTCCATTCTCCGAATATTAACTCTTTGAAAATTATTTGTCCGAATTCCTGTTTACCTTACTCTAACACTTTTAATTGTCAAAATTCTACCCTATTTACAAATTTATTTATAACTAAAATTTTTATATTTGCATCTATTAATTTACAATAAATTTTTGAATAATTGTTTGCATATTAATCATACATTTAATAGAGTTTAACTAATAAGTGACTAAAAATGACAAACACGTAAATTTGCAAAAAATGGAGCGGTTATATACAATTTAAATTGTCTTTTCTTTTACAAATATATAATTTTGATAAAGAGGATTAGAGAATTATCGCTGTTATCCCATAAAATATAATGAATTATTCAATTAAGAAATGTTTGAAATTAGTATTTTCTAAATGAATAGTGAATGCTAAATGAAATGAATAAAAGGAACGACTTTAATAAGTTTCAAGATTTTCCCAATAAGTCCCCCAAACAATTTACGTGAGTCATTATATGAGATCGTATAAAATACTTTATGTGAGATTTTTATAAGATACGTTTAATAAGTTTTATTAAAAGATTGATTAATATGCAAATAAATATTTAAAATTTGTTGTAAATTAGTTTATGCAAACAATGCTGAAAATAGGGTATAGTTTTAACCAAAGAGGACCTCTTTGGTTTTTACAATAAACAGGGTAAGGATTAGGTTAATTCGTACAGATAATATTCGGAGAGTTGCACTGCTCCATTCTTAACTCATAATAGAGAGAGGTGCAACTGTTCGTACTTTTGCGACCCAAACCAACTCAAATTGGGATACTATCAGTCAACCCAAGCCCAACCCGACCCAACCCAGTAGACTATAATTAATTTCAATAAACTTTCTATTCGAAAATTACAAATCAATCAGATTTATTGATATATTATGTTAACAATATTTCACTCTCTAAGAGACTTTACAACAATCTATATTCACCTAAATGTCAATTAATTAATTGTGACTTTAAACAATTATTTGGTCTTCATACTTATCTTCATACTTATCTTCAGACATTATACAATTAATTCACATAAATGTCACATTAATTCAAATAAAATAGAGAAGTGAATGCAGTTCAAAATCTTTATCAAATTAAGCAAAACTTGAATAAATGTTCTTTATTATCAATAATTTATCTTAATCTAATGCATTTGACAGGTGTGAGGTTTTAAATATGTGTTAGGTTTTAAACAGGGGTTAGGCTTTAAAAATAAGGTCAGGCTTTAAAAATAAGGTCAGGCTTTAAAAAAGGGGTGAAGTATTCAAAATATCAAAATATAATTTTTCAGTTTAATTTATTTAATTTATAATTTCAGGATAAACTTTTTCTTTAAAATTTGAACGAAATACGAATCAAATGGGTTTGGGTTGGCAAAAGTCAGATCAGCTGCTAAGTTTTAATACCAACCCAAACCATTTAAAATTTTGAAATCTCGGCCCAAACCAACTCAAACCCAATCCAAACCAACCCAACCCGTCTGGAACCCAAACCATTTGCATCTTTAATTTGTATGTCTAGAG
>JAQGCH010001199.1:0-16827 GCA_034699485.1 Nanhermannia elegantula | reverse complement strand
GAAATGGCTGCGCGAGAGAGCGAGTCCATCGGCACTCAAGTCATCACAGATTTGGGAGAACAACGAGAATCACTGGTCAGGACTCGTGAACGACTTGACGGCACTAATGATGACCTCAAGAGAACACGTGTTCTCTTGAGATCAATCAATAGAAGACTTTTAACCAATAAATGTTTGCTTATCTTTATAATTTTGATCGAAATCACTATACTTTTAGTTATTGTTTACATGAGATTTATTAGAAAATAATTGTTTTATTACTTGAAATTATATTTTTTTAATATTTAAAACATTTAATATTTGATTCAAGTGCTAACGCATTAAAGAGAACTCTGAAATGTGATCAAAGGGTTTATCTTTATTGAGCTGACACGACATAACTTTACGCATTTTATTAACACAAAAGTAATTATTCCATCGAAATGACCGAAATCGATAATAATATCTTCGGTGTGAATACAACGGCTCCATAATCCACGCGCACTGTCTTTTTCGGTCTCTCTTTTCATTTCTCGCTTTAAGATATAAACCGTCTTTAGTCATACAAATGAAACCTATGGAACCGTTCTTTTTAATAACTCTTAATTGAGTTAATCGTGAACTCAAATCAATTCTCTTAAAGTGCACTAAACTTTGTTTCAAACTTTGGTGACTTATGTTCTTCAAAGTTATTAATTTGTTTTGTTCATCAATTGCAATGAAATAATTACTTCTACTTAAAAGTCTATTTGAGTACAAGTGATGCGACGGAACTGAAAGCCAAACACAGTTTAACTTTGAGTAACATTTTAGAAAACTTTCAAATATAATAAGTATTGAAATTACCTGAGAGTAAACGCAACGAAAACATTAATTCAAAGTAAATCTTAATGATTACAATTTGAAAATAAATAACCGGTAAGTTATGACTCATAAAAAGCATAATTAATACAAGAGTTTAACATTTTAATGGCTTAAATACAAAGAAGTTATGATTAGACGAGAACTTCAAGTGAAATATACAGCACTAATAATAAGCCAAAGCAACTCATTTCAGACACTTTTGATTTGTAGATAAAATGGAATTTAATATCAATAGCTGTCGTTGGGCTAAAGCACACGAGGCTTAAAGTTGAGGTGAAATTTAATATAAAATAAGTATTAGATTCTATTGTTTGCTTTTAATGTAATGAAATACAATTCTGGCTCATTATTGAGTTTCGTATCCACGCGTTTTAATACATACGAAGGAAAGTATTAAATAAACAGCGATTGCATCAAACTATGCTTTATCTTTCCACAAAGTTCTACTGATTTGTTTGGTCTAAAGAAAAGACAATAATATTGTTTAAATGAGTAATTATTTGAATACATTTTTAAATAAAAGATGACTTAAAACACAATTTAAGAATTGTATGATTTATTCTCAAACCTGTTCATAAAAGCGCGCAAAACATGCTTCTGTTGAGGACTAAAGTGATGAATAGAATGCTTTAATGCAGACAACGGACCCCTCAGATCCTCAATTTTCTCATATGATCCATTTTCGTTTTTCAATAGACCCAAACTAACTAATAATGTATTAATAGCTATGTATTCATTTTCGTTTTTAGCAATCGCTGTCTTTATAAATATTTCTAAAATTACAATTTATTTGATTTAAATGAGAATGCGGTGAAACCTTTTGTCAATACTAAATATTTACCGCTTTTCATCAAAGCGTCCTCATTAAGCTTTGAACTCTCACTATCATAACCATCAATCGATATTTTGACAAATTGTGAACATAAATCATTTATATCTGTGTATTCCTATAGAATAGTTATTTCAATTACAAAAATACAAAAACATTTCATTACAAAAATGAGTCACAATTTAAAGTAATGTCATTTTTAAATATAAAAGCTTTCACTAAAGCCATACATTTTCAATCTTTTTAGTCAGTTCTTCGATATCATTAACTGAACTTGAGTTATCTTTCAATGAATTATCATTTTCTTCTGTTTCTGAATCATATATTTCTTCATTATCTTCAACTTCTTCATCACTTCCTTCATCATCGCTATAAAGATGGATTCAATTTATAAAAGCTTATAATTTTTGGATCTAAACAATAATACCTAATATTTAAGTCGAGTTTGTCGCCCAAAGTCTGAACTAATTTCTCAACTCCTGTTTCCCCAAAATTATTAGCACTTAATTCAAGTTTGAATTGAGAATTCGCTTCTTTTAATACTCTTTGTGCGCAACTAATGATGGCTTCGATCGCTTTTTCGCCTCCGATTTCATTTCCACTTAAAACGATTTCTTTAAGTTTTGAAATGTTAGAGCCTTTGAGAGCTTCACAAACGGCAACACAACCCGAACGCTTCAAAATACAGTCACCAAAGTTTATGACTTCGATTGAATTCAACCCCTCAATAGCTTTGGCGATAGTTTTGGCCTCAATTTTCAAATTGTTATCATTTAAATTGAGAATTTTTAAATTCTTATTGGCTTCGACTGCCTTAGCAATGGCTTCAATGCCTTTACTGTGAATACCATTTTGAGGCATTTCTAAGACTTCTAGTGTTGAGAGCCTTTCAATAAATATTAAATTAAATTAAATTAATATAAAAAATTTAAATCTATATAAATAACAAATACTCGGCCAATGAGTTGCCAATAGCTTGCGCTCCAATTATTTCCAAACGATTTCGGCCACAGACAAAAGTCTTCAAACTTTTCAAGTTCTTTAATCCTTCGGCCAATATCTGTCCGCCGCCAACACCCAAACCATTGTTGTTGAGCCGCAACGTCTCCAATGTATGACATGACTCGCTTTGAAGGAATGGCAGCAAAGAAGGCATACCTACGGGTCCGATAGCATTGTCGCTCAGGTCTAATGTGTGAAGTCTGGCATTGCTTAACATAATACCAGAGGAGAGGAATAGCAAGGCTTCGGGTATTTCTGTCTTTAGTCTTCCCGTAAATAAGTTGTTAAACAAAACGTATTTAAGACATGACTTGCTTTCAAGACTTTTGCCGATCTCTTTGGCGGCCGTTATTCCCAAAGTGTTTCCCTCAAGACTTAGTGTCAGTAATTGTTTACAATCATTAATAGCACTGACGATAGGCTTCACGTCTTCTTCAGAATTGAGTTTTAGTAAACGGCCGGCGAATGAGACCATCGTTTCCGGCGTTGAATTATTATTAGTATTAATCGACATATTATTCATTATATTATTTAAGCCATCATTTGATGAATTATTTGTCTCAGAAAAAGACATTTTTTCTCAAAACAATTAGAGATTAATATTTTTTTATTAAATAAAAATAAATTCAAATAAGTATTAAAATATTTGTAAATTAATGTTTTGTCTAAAATAAAGGGATTTTATTGTCATTACTTTCATGAGAACTAATAAAGGATCAGACATGAGGTGACGTAATATACGTTGAGTAAGAATTAGTGGTGCAAAACACTATTTTTTGTAAAGTAGTGTTGTATCAGTTCCTGGAACTCAAATTAAGAATTTGAGTTTGAGTTATGAGTGTTTTAAGCACTTAAGTTTGATATTATATGTTCAAATATAAAAGGTTCGCTACTATTCTGTACTCATAACTAGTGTCCGATTCTTAGTCTTTTAAGTTTAGGCTTTAGTCGCGACTAATTTGGTTGCTTTAGTCTAGTTCTGAGACTAAGACTAAGGGGGAACTATCCCATCGCTTTGTCACCGATTTGAAAAATATTTTTTGTGCATAAATGCCATGCCATACCCCATACCTAATTAAAAATCCATATAAAAGGGCAAACCTGCAGTAGCATCACGGACATCACGGCTTAAAAATCATAATTCCCATTGAAAGCATTGAATTGCTATTTATTTAATAATTGAATACAATCACTATAGTAAATAAAATAGTTGAACAACACAAAAAGTATTTGTTTGAGTCAAATTATATTTTCATTTTCGAATTTTTCACCAAAAAATACCTATAAATGGATTTTAGATTTTTTTGATTTTGATTTCTCAGACACAAAATTTTTAAAAGTAAAATAAGAGTTTTATATATGAATTTTAACATAAATTCAATTCAATGCTTTTCAATGGGAATTCTCATTTTTAAGATGTGATATCGGTGACGCTAATGAAGGTTTGCCGTTTTTATATGGATTTTTAGTTAGGGTATGGCATGTCATTTATGGACAAAAAATATTTTCCAAATCGGTGACAAAACGATGAGATAGTTCCCTCTTAAGACTAAATGGTCAGAAGAGGACTAAACTAGAGGACTAAAATATTTTATTCTTCGTTTAGCCCTTTAGTCCTTAAAACCTGTTTTTATCAAATATTTGAAATATTATTAGAAACAAACAATTTTTATTTAAAATATTTTATGTAAGAGAATCATTGATTACAATTAAAATGTCATTTTATTAAATTTTTGTTATAAAAACTAATTGTATTTTATAGCGCATAATAATTGAATGTAACGCTAAAAAATATATGCAAAATGTTTTAATTTTATTCGCGACTAAGACTAAGCCTTTAGTCCTCGGGACTAAAGATTTCTTTAGTCCTCCTTCGAGACTAAGACTAAAGGACTAAAATTTTTAAAGAGGACTAACGTAAGGCTTTAGTCTAGTCCTTTAGTCATATCGGAACACTACTCATAACAAGAACTAACACTAATAACCCTGACGTATCCCTATCCTCACAATATATAAACCTATACTTTCCCATAACTAACTGTATATTTAATAAAGAGTTTTTTATTTTCATCAAAATGTGTTTCATTTATTAAACTAATATTTAAAATGTGTCCTAAGATATATCATTGTCTTCAATCCAAGTTCTACTACTAAACCTCACGACTACATCCCGAAGTAACTATATTCCTAGACCAGGAACTGGAACTCAAACTAAAATTTTTGCAGAAACTGGAACTGGAACCTAAACTAAATTTTGGAACTATTACAACAGTAGTGTAAAGTTAGTACTAAAAATGGCTTCAGAGAAAATTTAGGAAATTTTTCATAGAAGCAGATTAACAAATAAAAAAGTTCAAAAATTGTTATAAATTGAATATAATACTAAATTATTAGAAACATAATTTGAACTAATTTTATATTTAAGAGTTCAATTATCAATATTAATAATATAATACATTAGAAATTGGGGGGACATAACATTCTATGATACGTAAATTTTAACATTTTGCTGTATTTTTATATTTTATACTAAATTTAGTGTTCTGGAGAATATTTAGTAAATTTAACACCACTAGTGATAAATAAACCCAATTATTATACTGTATTATAACTGCACAAATTCTTTGGGAAATTAACACAAATCAGGATACCTTATGTTCGGTTGCCAGACGTCAGGTTTGACCTGGATTGTCCAGGTTTTGAAATCTCAGTCCAGAAAGAAGTTTTGAATAAAACCTGGACAATAGAAATTAAAGATCAAGATTTTTTAAAGCAAAATAGTTTGAATGAGATTGGAGGGAGAAAAAAATTATTTTTCGAAGTTTCACACCGCTTCCTTACGTTAATCTTAAGTATAATCAATTATTATTTTTTAGGCGAACTAGGATGCACGTTCAATGAAGGGGTAAAAACAACTTGTTTATCTAACTAAAAAACAAACACACTCTCGACTTCCTATTGTATCCTACCCTCTTATTATTCTAATTAATAACCCCACTACGAATTTTCACTTTGTTCCTAACAGTCTCAAATGGGTCCAATTAACAACACACTCTGCAGTTAAGTGATATAATACCTTAAAATTATATGAATGTTAGTTAGATAGTTAAATAGTTTTTCGTTGCCTAAAATAATTCAAGTAAAACAAATAAAACTCGAATAGTTGTGTGAAAAAATAATTTATTCTCAAAGAAAGTGATTTTCACTAAACATTTTGGAGTTTTGAGGTTAATTTTTAATAATTTCATAGAAAAAAGTTAAAAATAAATATTTTAAATTTGAAATATGTTGAAAAATTTTGTAGAATTTGTTTTAAAAATACTGAATTATTAAATGCATGAAATCAAATAAAAAATTTATATTCCAACAATTAAGCCATTTGATTTATTCATAATTTTAATTTGAGTTGTTCAATTTAATTAATGTTTCAAAAATTATTTCATTATAAATAGAACAAGGTATCATGCAGCGCCGTAGCAGGAATTTTTGTTAAACCCGATAACCCGCATAAAACTCGAAAGGCATATAAAACACTAAAAACCTGGATAATATTGGATACTGTTAACGCCTTGGCTTATCTGCGCTAATTTAGAGCATAGGTGTCAAACTCATCAGGCCTCGCGGGCAATTTATAGGTTATGATAAAATCATGTGGACATTAATTTTTAAGTTAATAAATGCAATAAATGAAATCAATATTTTCAAATTTTTGATGTTTAAACACGTAAATCCTTTTGTTTGAGACTAGTTTATCAATATTTGGTTGATTACTATTGGCTGAAACAATTCGTATAAAAGAATTTATATGTTCGTCTATACATTGTTTTCGAACAATCTCCTGGTCCGTAGCCTTAGCCCACAGGATTCGCCCCTACTTTAGGCAAGGTTTTCAAGCTAACTCTAGGCAAAGGTGAGATCTCCTTTTCAAGTTATTTAAATGTTTTAACACGTAGCTGAGGCATAAGTTGACAGAAGAAATTTGAAAGTGTACTGATTTATTGAAAGTATTTTTTTACAATTTTTATCTGTATTTACAACATTTACTTGCAGTTTAAGATAAATGACATTTTTTCATTTGGCATTGGGCAAGTTTTCCAAGTGGTCGCGGACACAGCTGAAGATCTTCGCCGGAAAAATTTTTAGAGCATATAATATTAGTTTATTTAAAAGTCAAATTTTTTAACGAACACAATGAGAATATACATTAATGAGAAAAATGTAACTGTTTAAACTTATACAAATCATCGATTTTAGGGTTGATATTAGTCACACATAATCTCAAGTCATTCTCGACAAACGTGTGTTCGAGAAACAAATTATAGTAATGGCTGGAAAGTCTGTATTTATAAAAACCTATCAATTTCTGGAAATTATGGCAATCATAGTTAAAATTGCCAGAGATTCATAGCCCTACTTATAACGGTCATGTCTTACGGGTGATTAAGTACCCCTATTTTTATTCCCGAGTCTTATACTACTCTTCCTGCTAAGCAAATATTAAATTGAAACTGTTGTCTAACTCTTCTAGTTTTTGAGTTATTCGACTTCAAATTTCGAATTTTCGACCAAAATAATTACTTTAAAAATTCATAGTAGGCATAGGCTCACTGGTCAGCCTATCGAGTCTGACCAGCTACGAGTCCAATGAAAAATTTCACTTGAATTCACAATAATTCAATATTTGCATTATTTGAGTTTCTTATTATATGTTTAAGCTTTAAAATGAACAAATGAATCACTAAACATAAGTTATTTAATTTAATCATTCAAATGTCGTCCATAGGCTTCAGGCTCAACTAGAGGGGCATTTTGAAGGCTTAGACTTATATTCTGACTCTATGTTTTGAATCCAATCTCAGGTTTAGTGGTTTCTGAAGAGTTTCGTGATTCTATAGACATTACTACTTATAAGTTAACAAAGATAAGCGATTTTTATTAAAATTATTGCATTAGTTTTCATGCAATAATGAGCATAATATTCATACAGCCATTAAATAATAGTTTTTTAAATGAACTTAACTATTGCCATACTCTTTAAATTTATTGAATTAACGTTTAATTATAAACTCGAATAAGAAAATGTATGCTTTAATAAATAGTTAGATATGAGTTTAGAATAGTTTCATGACAAACACTAATAATCTTTCAAATAGAATGCGTGATCAATAATTTTAGAAATTATTGGAAATTTATATTCTTTAATGATATATTTTTTATAAATGTTTGCTTTTTTGAGAATCTTACGCACGAAACTTATGTTTGGCAATGAAATTGAAAAATCGTTTAAATTTTTAAAATATAAGTCAAGTTCAGGTCTTCTTAATAGAAATATACAATTGGTTTCAAGTTCTTTTCAAGTTTTTTAACTTTCAAAAATATAAATATTTTAAATTTAAATTTAGAACATTGGGAAAGAATATACAAATATATATACATAAAAGTATGAAACTCTTCTTCAAACTTAAATGACTGAATTTAAATGAAATGAAATAATATTTGAGAAAATAATTTTAAATAATTTAATAGCATAACTGGTATTTCTATAATTTCTATAATTTCTATAGTTATAATATTGAATCAATTATGTATAACTCCAATTTGGCATTAATGGGAGAAAACATTGGATCGCCGGATAACACAGTCAACGGTGATTTGTATCCACAGAATATTTTGCAATTAGATGTGAACGACTTGAATAACATAAATAATTTGAATAATGCGGGTCATAAGTTATACCCAAATGAAGGCAAACCTTTTGGCACAGATTCGGAACCGGCGACAGACAGACGGATTGAAGTCTCGTGGCGTAACTTGATTTATACGGTCGAGAAAAATGCTTTACTCAATGCGTGTCGTAAGGGAAATAAGAACAGAACTATACTTAAAGGTCTTTCCGGCTATTTTAGAAGTGGAAATTTGACAGCAATTATGGGACCGTCTGGTTCTGGTAAGTCTACTCTTTTAGAGTGTGTTTCAGGCTTTAGAAAGAAAGGACTGAGCGGTGACGTCAAAATCACTGGAAGCAAACGTATTAAAATTGGTTTAATTGCTCAAAACGACCATCTTATCAATCAATTGTCTGTAAAGGAAGCGCTTCTGTTCGCGTCCAAACTTAAGAATCACAAACGAAATTTTGGAGACGAAGAGTTGAATGAAGTGATTGTTGATGAGGATTATGCTGAAAATCAGACCGTATCCTCGTCTTCTTATCACGAAATGCTCGCAAAACATGTTATGAAACAATTAGGACTTGAAGTTTGCGCCGACACTAGAAGTGGTAACTGTTCGGGAGGACAACGAAAAAGACTTTCGATAGCATTGGAACTCATATCAAAGTAATTATTTGATAATTTTTGAACAGTTGTTCAGTTTAAATGATTATAATATAAAGAATTGCTAATTCAGGCCTAATATTCTGATTCTTGACGAGCCAACGAGTGGTCTCGACAGTTCTGCCTGTTATCAAACGGTGTCAGTAATGCAAGAGCTCACTCAACAAATGCAATCGAAAAATCCAATCGCAGTGGTGGCCACTATTCACCAGCCGAGTGCTCGAGTATTCAATCTGTTCGATCACGTGTATGTCATATCATTTGACGGTCAGTGCATATATCAGGGCTCACCTGCAAATCTGATACAGCAATTGGCAAATGTGGGACTCAATTGCCCCCAATTTCACAATCCGGCCGATTTCATAGCAGAAGTCGCTTCTGGAGAGTACGGACACGACGGCATCACCAAATTGTCATCACAGAAAAAACAAACCGATTCTCTAATACCCGTAATTTCAGGGCCAAAGAGTATGACTTTGGCTCAAATATCTCAAACACACTCGTATCCAACAGTATTGCATACTTGGCTTTTGTTCTATCGATCACTTCTTGCTATTCTTCGCGATCCAATGCTTACCTCTTTGAGATTTTTGTCTCATTTGATTACAGCCGTATTCATTGGATTACTATATGGCGACGCAATCGGCAAAGCCGGAGGATGTCCTCCACAAGTGTCGCCACTCAATGATTTGGAACATTTTGCAGAATTCAGAGAGAAATACGAAAAAGAAACGATAACTATAACAGAAAATGTTGCGTATGTTTTCTTTACAGTAATGTTCATCATGTTTGGCGCTATGATGCCCACTATCATGACATTCCCTATGGAAATGCAAGTGTTCCGTAAAGAAAGAACTAACGGATGGTATAGCTGTGCCACTTATTATTTGGCTAAAACATTTGCTGACATGCCTTTCCAGGTATTCATTAATTCAGTATATATACCAACATATAAACAAATGCTAAACTATTTTTTTATTTGAACACTGTTTCTGTGTATCACAAAATGTTCCTAAACTAAGAAATAAGCACAGATCAGGTGATATTAACTAAAAGTAGTTCTTATCGGCTCATATTCATGTTCGCAAAATCCAAACGTTTGTCTTTTCTGACTTTCAAAATTTCAGAATTTACTCCAATAATTAGTATAAAAAGTCGAAAATTCTAACCGATTTTTTGGGGTTTCGACTGTCATCACATAAAGTCATTAGTGTTGTGTCAGTCTTTGAGACTGAGACTGAGATGAAATTTTTAAAAGGCAGATAAAAAGTTTGGACTGACTGACCCAACACTGTAATTAGTATATATGAATGAGATTTTTAGAAAAGAGCCTTTCTCTAACTTTAAAATAAAGAGTGTATGTGTTGTATCTAAAGTTGAAAATCATTTAATCTCAATAGACATGCTTTCGATCAAAAGGTCAAAGGCATAAGTAATGGTTTTAAAAATCCAAAATCCTTCTGATTGGAGGGCTATAGATATTTACAATTAACCTAACCTTAACTTAATTGAATTAGGTGTTAATTTAATTATAATTTTTAACATTAAATGATTTGCAACTTTAGATACAACACATACAACATATACAACGTATACAATTCTATAACTGCTTTTCAATGATAAGCTTAAGAATCATTACAATAATTTGAAATATCTATGAAAGTACTATATTAGTGTACAAAATAATGTGATTAAATGAAAATTCTTTAATGACTACAATTGAACAGTAGATTAAATGTTAAATAAAATAAGATAATATACATTCGTAGAGTCATAATATATTAAAGAATTGTATACACTCTTTATTTTAAAGTTAGAGAGAGAGAGAGAGAGAGAGAGAGAGAGAGAGAGATTCATATATAAATGGTTATTAGCATTTAAAAAAGTAATCAATAGTTTAAAGTTTGACACAACTTTCTATTGAACTGAATAAATATATAGTGCTTTCAAATAAGTCCATTTATCCTGCATTTCACATAATTAAAATTGGAGACAAACTATATTATTATTGGTTTAGTGGAAAATTGGTTTTCTATCTCTTTATAGGTTTTGTTAATTTAAGTTTAAAAATCAATATAAGTAGAAACGTTCTCAAAGTCTTGCTTCACCTACAAATGAGTTCAAATTAACATTTTATATGCATTTAAGTTCATTTAAACTTATATAAAACCCGAAAATGCGTCTCTGATTGATAGAGAAAAGCACGCCATTGTTACACGCAAAATAAATTTACATTTACTTAAAATAAATTGTTAAATTTAATAAATTTTCTCCAGAGCATTCAATTTTCATACAAAATGTTTGACCCCCCTCTTGAATTTTCAGAATTTCCAAAATCACTCCCCTTGAGCCTCAAAATTGAGGATACCTTGTCGAAATCTGCTGTAGACAGTGTGTAACATTTCAATTTTAAGAATAATTTGCATTTTTTCTTCAAATTGCTATTAAATCTACTCAAAGTTAGTTTGATTCAGATATCAAATTGATTTCACTATAAAATAAGCTTTAAATGCCATTAAAACTAAAAGCAGAAATGCTTTTATATCAATAGAAACAGTTTGGAATACCGTTTTTACACACACAAACATTTTACTGAAAATACCTGTAAATTATTTAATTTGTTTAAGCTGTATTCAGAAATAATAATTAATTTGAATTATTATATTATACAAATATTGATGTTATGCTTTAGTTCATATTTCCGGCTGTATTTACGGGTATAAGCTATTACATGACTGGTCAGGACGAATCTTTGCTGAGATTCACAGGATTTACAGGTGTTTCCATTGCAATAGCACTTATAGCGCAAAGTCAAGGCTTATTAATTGGTGCCATTTTTATGGAGGACGCGAGCGCTGCTGTCTTTTTGGGACCGATAACATGCATACCATTAATGCTTTTCGCGGGATTTTTTGTTAGAATATCAACAATTCCCTCATATTTCAAGCCTTTGACTTATATCTCTTATTTGCGTTATTCGTTTGAAGCATATATTGCTGTACTCTATGGTTATGAGAGGTGTCAATTAGATCCTAATTTATTGAATCAAACCAATACTAAGCCTGAATGGTTGGACTATTTGACCCAAATACTGGCGCCTCAGGACGGCGGCACTTCAGAGGATCCTAACTCAGAGAATTTCATACAAACACTGTTGAATAACTTGGGCGGTCAGTTCGGGTCTAACTCTGAAGGCAATTATCAATCAATGGTTATGTCACAGTTTGAAGTCGACGATGAAAGTCTCATTTGGAACTGTATTGTTTTGGGACTATTTTTCATTGTTTTACGAGTCATTACTTATTTGATTCTCTTGTGGAAAGTCAACAGAAGAGATTGAATTGCGTCAGAATATACAGTACATTATAATCAAATTATTACTATTTATTTATTAATAGACTTTTAAATAGAAATTCAATATTTAAAGAGATTTTCAATGATTAAGAATTGCAAAGTAAATGAAATGAAATTTAATTTGAAACTTATATAATACAAAGAAATATAATAAATCTATTGTTTAATTATTAAAATAAAGAAAAATTTTCTCAGAAAATCCTTAATGGTCTTCGATCTTTGCAAATATTCTCAACTTATTTATTAAGATTAACTCATTGAAAGCATTTATGGTTCAGTGAAGCATTACTTCAATATTATAAGCAATAATCTCTGATTACCATTTGTTAACTTCATTCAAATTATGAAAAAGTTTTATTCCATAGATTTTTAATACTGATGACACGTTTGTACTGCTCCTCATAGTTCTGATACTTAGGTTTAAGCCATTTATTTGGCTCAATATCTAAAAGTCCTGCAATAATTTCCTGTTAAATAAAAATAAATTTAAATCAAATCAACTAATATTAAGACTAACTTTTCCAAAATCTTGTGAAAACACCTCCTCATCTTCTATAACATGAGCGAAACCATTATTTTTTGAGCCAAATGTAACCCAAAAGTATGGCAAACCCTTAGGGATCTGCAAGTCATTGATATATCATATAAAGTATTAATTATAAAAAAATACACAAATAAATGATTTAATTATTACAATTTTAGTCACACATTTGCCATTAATTTCAACCAACTTTTTATTCATAGCCCACTCTTCTTCACACTCCATAATTGCTTTCTGAATAAAAAATTGATTAATAGATGAAATCCTATTGATTTTAATAGAAGTTGACTTACTTTGAAGAATATTCTTGCCTCAGACTCTAATTTTTGTTTAATGGGAATGCATTCTATCAAAATGTGTCGATTTGAGAAACTTTTTCTCTTGAAATAGGTTTCCATAAATACAACGCTTAAATTTTGTTTATCAAAAAGCTTTGAAATTTCCTTTTTTCTTTGCATCACTTCTGCTAAACATTCCTCATCTGATGAAACAGTGCAGACATTAGAATGTGATTTACTTATTATAGAACAATAGCCATAAGTGAACGGTTCATAAGGAGTAAGTGTTATGATAGTGTTGTCCCCATTCGTTAGTATCAGATGTTTAGCAATGTTTGCAAAGCATTGTTTGCATCGATTGTCTGATTCTTCAGACTTATGATAACGAACTTTTGTATCATTTATATTGTGAAACTTTTGTTTCTTATGCTTTTGTCGAATATCTTCGTATTCATCGTCAGGATTGCGAACTATTTTAGAAGAAGAAGCGATGAATCGTTTGTTCTCGTCTTCAACTGTAGACCTCTTTTCTCTAAAAAACATTTCCTTCACAGACATCGACTCTTCGTTTGGTTTCTTCTCAACTGAATAATACTCTTTTCTAACTTTATCTTCTTTAGTATTAATATCAATACTTTGATTGTCTTCCAGTTCTTTAATCTTATTCTTGAGTTCATTAACCAATTGTTGATTTCCTAACATTTCTGCTTTCAATAGCTTTGCGTTCAAAGCGTTTCTTTCAGTCAATGAAACGCTTTTATAAGCATTTGTTGAAACACTTGCATTAGATTCAGAGTCTTTTTGACCAAAATCTGGATTTTCAACGAATGTTTTGTTGGCTTCATTACGAAAATAAGGATTTAGTTCTCTTTCAAATCGAATTTTCTCTTCTTTCATATGTTGAACTCTTTTTTCCTCAGCTTTTCTGTTTCTGTTATTTTTGACATTTAGTGTGCATTTGCTTTCAATTGTATTAAACCAATCGTTTGAATGCTTTGAATCTGTGTTACGTTCACTCCATTCAACTTCAACTTCATCTGAGTCTGAATCTGAAGAACTCGATGAACGCTTTGATGACAAATGTTTTGACATTTTATTTATTTTAACCAATATTTTAGTTACAATTAAATCTCAAAAAAGTAAAATCAAAACAAATGAAAACATTTGATATCAATAACTATATGTTCATAAATAATGTCTAATAATTGAGTCAAAGACTAAATAATAATACGAATCAAATATACGATAAATTAATAAATATTTGTTTGTTATTTGTTTTCAGTAAAGTTTTCTTTCGATGTAAACAATAATTGAATATTCATTTGATTTAATATTAATTACAAAATAAATAATAATAAAATATAATATAAAGAGAAGGGATGAGTGGATATCACAGAGATATTGGACCTGTTCTGCAAATATTGCGTTCGTTTTTACGCGGAGTAAGTCTTATATGATATGAATTTGGTTTATGTTATAATTAATTGAATGATTGCTTTGATTGAAGCGTTCGTGGAATCAACAGTTGAGATATCAGGAGAACCTCTCTCTCAGGTATGCCATAAATCACCTAAATTTGATTCTTTTCAATACATTTTAATTAAAGTATTGATTTGAACGCCATTCAGACCGTATCCAAAGCCAGACTTACCTGGAGGTCCGTCTCATAAGTCAAGTAATAATCAGTACTATACTCGAGATGGAAGACGAATGAGTTTACCTCCGATTGAGATCATTAATACCAACAAACAATTGCTGACCAGTTCGCAGGAAATTACACCTCAAGTCACGCATTCATTGGTTGCGCCAAAACCAGGAAATACTTATAAATGGGATTAAATTATTGTTGTCTTTAAATAATTATTGATTTTCAATGTTTTAGTGCAAAAAATAATTTCATTATTAATTTCAAATTTAGTTTTTATTATAGAAATTAAATAAATGAATAATTAGTTTATTAAAAATACTAAATTTAAATAAAAATAGTATTTAAAATTATATTTTATTGACTTAAGTTATAACTTACATAACTTATAACCAGGAATGGAATTTTTAGGGTCAAAATTTGACTGATTAGGGAAGGGTATTAGGGTCAGCATTAGGGTCAAGTTTTTTTAAATATCAGATATATTACATGCATTTGAGTTCCAAAAATGAGTTTCATACAAAAAATATGTATTTTTAATATTAAAATTAATGCAAATTTCAAAATATTTATTTAGGCTTTAATTGAGCTCATCTCAAATAATACTTCAATTACAAATTAATTATTCCCGACGTCATTTCTATTCTATTCCTATTTCAGACTTCAATTTCTATTCTATTCCTATTCCAGGAATAGATCCAACACTAGATAAAACCTAATTCTGGGCAGGTTCAAAAATTAAAATTTGGAAAAAGGTATTTTAAGAAAATTTAAATTTTCTCTAAAAGCAGAGGGGCCAAGCACATGATTTTTTTAAATAATTCAAATTCTGGACAAGTTAGCAGTTAAGAATGTGAAGATTCGTGCTCTAAGCTTTGATCAAAAGACTCCATCAGATGTAAATTTTCAATATTTGGAATAAATAAGTTTATATTACCGTTACTTACAAATAAAGCAAGATATACATCAAAATAAGACACCATTATTAAAAAATATGTGCTAAAATGCTAAAAAATTGAAATTATATGTTTTAAGGGTATGAGGGTCAATATAAAGTAAATTTATGGTAAATTAGGTGTTTTGGAAAAATTAGGATCACAAAGTCAGATTAGGGTAAATTAGGGTCGACCTTAAAAATCCCATTCCTGCTTATAACCAGAGAAACTAAAAATATGTTAAAAATATGTTAGGCTAAGAAATAATGAAATAAACCCTTATAGTAATCATTGAAGTTTTTCGAAGCACACTATTTCAGCGCTGATATATCAGTGCGAGACATCCGCGCCATACATATCAAAAATCGATTAATTGTTGCAAATCTGAAGCAATTGAATTTCGGCTACAATTGAAAAATAGAATTCCAAACTTTATCTATTATTAGATGGGTTTAGTAATTGGTGTATTTGATACTCAAAGAAATATATATTATTGCGAGGTTTTCAACAATTAAAAAAAACTATTTTACAAATTTTTAATCAGATAACAATTAGAGTACATTTTAATAAGTAAATTGAAATGATCTCTCAATAATTGAAGTGATGTCACACTTAATGAGTTATAAAAAATGACTTAATTCTTGCAAAACTTAAGCAATTAATTACTAGAAGCTCCCGTTGCTACGCAACTCATATAACTTAAAAATAACTGATATTAACCCGTAAAATATTAGTTTTAATAATCCATTATTTAAAAAGCATTGTTAAAGCAGTGCATTTGACTTCTTTTGAAAAACTTTTAGGGCAAAAATTTCAATCTTATTGTTGTATAAATTTGTATTACATTATTGCGGAATCACGCACGCACGCACACACACACACACACACACACACACAACTTGTTCTAAACTCTTTTTAACATCTTGTAATAAGTTTAGGCACAAAGAGTAATGGCAACTTCCCATAAAGGCCCGCCTTCAACAGGACGCCATCTTGAGTCATATATCAATGGAAAGATCTCATCGAGTACTACAACTTTCCCTCTTGGACCAACTCGATCCGTCCATG
>JAQGCH010001198.1:0-16829 GCA_034699485.1 Nanhermannia elegantula | reverse complement strand
CCGAATGATAATAAAATATTGACTCAATTCATGAAAAGGTGTTAAGAGCATGTGATGATGGTGGTGGTGATGATGAAGCTTCAGACGACTACGATGATATGCAGGTGTAAAAGCCAAAACGTTGGCACTCAAATTAGAAGTGATTTACAGTTATAAAGGGTGGATAAAGCATTTCTGTTCTTAATTCTGATTTTGTAAACTCTGCCCAAAACTAACATGAGATATAAGTTATGAGAGCAAAACATTCCCCTCATAAAAAATTTTCCGTTTTTTATCCTATATTATCCATTTTATGCTATATTAATTTTGTTATACAATATATATCTCTATCATGAGAAAATTTTGTTAAATATGCTCTACTTTCACAAAAAAAAGATTCCAATATATTACTAAAGTTAAAATTTCAGAAATTTTAGAATTTTAAAAAGTTTTTAGCTTACTATTTAAAGATTATTATATTAAATTTAGATATTCAGCTACTATTAAATTTATTATTATTATTATTCTAACTTTTAGCTGAACCAAAGTTATTAAATTTGATCAATACTTATTACAACTGAATTTCTTAAATTTCTGAAATTTTCAGGTTGGAAAAAATAATGTTAAATAAATTTAGATAAACATTTGAAAAACAAGTTAACTTATGTTTTTATTAAGGATGTATAAAATTATTATATATGTCAAGATTACTGCACAAGATTACAAAAAATAATTGTCGTTGAATTGCTATTGCTTGCAGAATATTAAAAAGTTAACAGAGTTGCTAAAAATTGTTTATTTAAAATGGTTCCATGTCATTATCTCGAAAACTAAATCTCGAACACACAAATCTCGAATTTAATATTTCGAGTTAAAAATATCAAAACTATGTTAAAAATGCACACCTAACCTAACCTAACCTAATATTTTTAAAGAAAACTAATCGTAATTATCGAAATTATTAAACAATCAAATTTTTGAAATGTTAAAAATTTTTCGAGATTTTGTATTCGAGATTTTTGTATTCGAGATTATGACGTTCAAGATTTTTGTTTTCGAGATTATGACGATTTAAAATAATGTCAAATAACTAACTAAAGCCAAATTTTCCAATTTTCATGTTAACTGTAAGAAAACTTGATTTTAATCATTTTTAACTAATAATTATTATAGTTGGGGACAACACAAAGCCATTTACAGTTATTGAATTTAATTGGAGAATAACGTTATTCAGAATTTAATAAATAATATATTATAATTTATATGCATATATATAAATAGAATTGAAAAAAGGAATTCTTGTAATTATGACATCAATTTCAAACACATGAATAATGCATAGATTTATTATAAATTAACTAAAACATAGCCAAACCGCCCACTTTATAGTATTACTTGCGACCGAACATTTTTTATTCCCATAAAAATTATCGGTTTAAAAGTGAAGCATAACTTTGTTGATGACATGAAAATCGAGAGCGAAAATTGATTAAGTTATGCCATATTTGTCGTTATAGAGCTACACATTTTGCTTTAAATATAGACCACATAAACGCTATTTAAAAGCATTCAGTAAAATATTTAAATGAAATATTATACGGAATCTATTGTTTGGTTAAATCAAAAATTATGATTATTTGAACTAAAGTCTACATTCAAGATAACTTTGACTTGAGTTAATCCAATTAAATTTTAGTGCGCTTTACTATTGTATTTGATTTTTGAAATGAACAAAAGCCAAAAGATATTTAAGTTATTGCTCTGATTTGAAGCTTTGAGTTCTGTGTATTTGAGAGAATTTGAACTCTAAACCATAATTTTATTTAGATATGAATAGTTTCTAGCAATTACATGAAGCAGATTAGAAAATTTATGAGAGTTAGGAAGCAGATGCATATGCAAATTCATTTTGAATCACCAAAATCTCAATTCTCTAATTTAATAACTTATAAAAGACAAGTGTTTTCCTACCATGAAAAAGCCTGTAAACCATCTAATATTCATTTGGATGCTTATCTTGCGCTTCTTTTCATCAAATTAAATTTCAAAAGGAGTTTAAAAAATGGATTCATTAATCCAATGCATCACTACTTCAATTAAAACAGCTGTTCACCAGAAAAAAGTTCTTAACAAAGCTTTACATCGGTTTAATTTGATATATAAGTAAATTATTAAAAGAAAATTATTGACTTTCATTAATATTGAGTCAAGTCTTCTAAGATTGAACTATCGATTATTCTAGAATTCTTGCTAAATAAACATTTATCAATAATTTATTTGCATATAATAATATACCAGAAAAGGTTTTTAAGTGTCTTTTTAAGATTTTATCTAAAATATGATTTTCTTAGAAGACTAATATGTAGTTAAAATTTGTAAGGTTTTGAATATTTATTTTGGTTTTGAATCAGCATTTTCTAAAAGTTGAAACTTAGAAATTTGTTCTTTAATATGAGACAGAATTTATGCATTTTATGTTATTTTACACTTAAAAGACATTTTGGTATAAAGACACCGTTTATATCAATCAAAAATGATTATACATTTTGTGATATTACTTCATACAAAATTACAGACAGAATATGATTTCATAAATTTCATTTATTTTTTGCTTCAGATATTTTTGAACTTTTTCAAATTAAAATATAGAATAGAGCCTTAGTTATGGATTTTAAGGTTTATGTTTATTTGCTGTGATTTAAATCTCACAGTTTTCTAATCAAATTTTGTCTAAATTGAAGTTTTACTCTAAAAAACATTGTAGTGATTATTTTTTCCATTAAATATTGAACATAATTGTAAAGCACAGCTGTACTATACTAAATATATTACAGTAAGCTATAATAGCATGTGCAAGAGTTGTGTCTATTAAGGTAAGTTCAACTTCAGTTTTTAAAAAGGGGTTAAGAGTTCCAACAGAATTGAATAAGAATGTCATAACAGTAAAGGTATACTCAAACTTATGTTCATTACCTAACATTACAATCCAATTTTGACAAAAGCAAACTTCAAAATAAGTACAGTATAATTGTATGTTTGAGATATCTTTTACTTCTTATAAACTTACATTGCATATAAAGATACCGTATAATATTTGTATAGTGGAAAATATACAAAATTTCAGAATCGTTTTCAACTTTCTTATATTATTAAATTGAAGATTACCCAAAGTGTATTCGACACCCTGGAAATTATATCCACCATCGATCGGGAAAACAGAGATTCTTTAATTTGAATTTTTCAATCTTATTGTTAAGATGAGAGAAGAATTTATAGCATATGGTTATCGATAGAGTCAGGCAACTATTTGTTCAAATGTTAATTAATTAACATAAATAAATGAATCAATAATATTAACAGTTTTAAAAATTTCAGAATTAATTATCTAACAAACTATTGATATAACTAAGAAGTTATTTTCAAAAACACTTATCAGTTGTTTCGCACGTCTTATACCCTAATATCCAGTCAGATATCAAGATTTCAAATGAGGTAAAATATTTTTTATCCAGGATTTGAAAGAATATTCAAATTATTAATATCGCTAATAATTTAGAGGAAAGTTTAAAGTGTTAGTCAAAAAATGTATGAAAACTGATCATTCAATAACTTTGGATTTTTGAAGTTTTGTAAAAATTATATATTTTAAAGAATACTTTATGAAGCATGAAATTACTTATTTTTTGTAATTTTTCCATCACTTCTATCGATTATTTTTACCAATTTTTACCGAAACTATACATCAGTAGTGACTTCTGTGTTTGGTTAACTTCTTTTTAAAAATCAAATAATACTAAATACTATACTGTATGATAAACAGTTCAGTCAGAATGAAAGGCCAGCTCTGATGCCAGACCAGAAAAAAACTGAAAACGATAAACCGGTACTGTTATAAACATTGTATTATAAAAATGATGTTAAATGAAAATTCTTAATTGAGTTTTAATATAATTTCAAAATTTAGTTTGTTTATACCTAATCAAAATGAATATCAGTTTATTGAAAATATGAAATAATTTTTTTGTTGAATTTGATTTATATGTTGATGAAAAGTGGTTTCCTTTTATTAGGATTCATGAGTTTAGCATAGGATCAGCAAAAACAATCTGAATCCAAAAGAATGAGCCAAAACGAATACATATTATTGCTTATTCTAAACTTAAGCTTGAGATAAGGATTAATTTGAAGTGGAACCGATCAGCTTAAAATTCTCGTCTACTATTGCTTTATCTCAAGTTCTGAGTACAGTATTCAGAAGGAAAATCTTAATACCAGAGATTGCTTTGAAAGTAAGTGGATATTCGATTGTAGAAAAGTTGAATCGTATACACAGCTGAAAATATGCGATATTGCCTTAAGACATGATGTCGAAGAATATTCAAGCCATGTATCGAACCCCCGGATTAACATAAGGCTTTATGACTTCAGCTCAAGGCTGAACTTCAGACATGAAACTCGAGTTTGGAAAGTTATGTGCGCGAGATATGAGCTTCACGTTTAATGACATCGTCTCACAGTTTTATTTCTCGCGAGTCTTTTTGCATTATTATTAATCTCTATTATGATATATATCACACATAAAACTTAAACACTACAGATAATAGTTCAAGAGTGTGCTGTCTTCGAGTAAGCCTTTAAAATTAGGCTTTGTATGAGTTCATCCTATTTTGATAGAGCAAAAAGTAATCCAATTAAATATAAAGCATTTCAATGTCATATCATTACAGAATAATAAGTTATGACTATTTTATGATTAGGCATCTCATTCATGTTAAGATATTTTACCTTCAAATTATAGTAATAGAGAAACTAATGGTTAAGATATATGTGCTGTAAAGCTGACAGATTAAAGTGTGAAAATATTTTAACGAATTTTTATTGGATTTTAGGTCAATCTTCTTGAAAGTAATATAAAAATAATTTCAAAAGAAATTTAATTTGCATCAAAATATTTAAGCTGATTAGTAATTATTTATAAAGAGGCTTTTCGAGCATCAAAAGACTTTGTAAGTAAGTTATCTTTCAGAGGTTAAAATGGGGTTCACGTTATACACTGCATAACACGATTAGATCTATAATTTGAAAGTGGTTTAAATTTATGATTTTCTATGATATAATTGAATTGAACAGATGTAACTCGAATTGTTATGGAAAGTGATCGAGTAATAAAACTGTAAAATATGCGACTTTGAATGGAATTAATGTTTTTTGGCATATCTTTTTGTTCTTTTGGTCAACTTTTATTGTATTTTTATTGCTTTAGGGTAGGATTGAGTTGTAAAAGTATAGTTACAAAGCTTTGTTAATACTGGAGGAAGTTTCATAATTGGGTTATATGATCATATATGCCCTTACATGCCCTTACTTTGCCAATATATATATAAGTTCGATCAGATCTCGAGCCTAAAGTATCTCTAAATTAAGAGTAAGAAAAAATATTAGTTTGGCCTCGTTTTTAGTGTCGATGAGTCAGTGAATGATTCGGTTTTGGCGTGTTTTAGAGAAGAGCACAGACAGACAGACATGCACTGAGAGAGAAGGAGAGAGATTGCCTTAATGACTAGGATGACCCACGAGCCAGGACAAGATCAAATGCTCTTTTAATAATCATTATAATGTCATATAATATATAAAATACTGCTGTCTTAATATTTTGTTGAATAACGCATTTAAGATATAAGCTTTGCTTAATTCACATTCTGTTTGGCACACAATATGCTCTTTTAATTTATGCCTTAAACCTTCGACTATAATAAAAGGCCAGTAGAGTAGAGTGCAGTGAAATGCAGTAGAATATAGCAGAATGTGTAGTATATCTCATACCATTACTAGTATATGTTTTATGTTATATGCATAGTAAAGGGAGGATTGAAGGCAAACCTTCACATAAAACTGACAATCGATCGGTTGGCTTTGTCTCATAGCAGAGCATTTCCACATTCTTCACTATTCTATACTATGTGAAGAATATTCTTCACTATTCTTCAATATTGTACTATTCTAAGTATGAACTGTCTTGTTAAACGAGTTTGCATTCGCTGCTGCATTGCTTTCGCTTTTGCCCTAAAGAGACATTGTTTCAGGCATTCACATAACGCTACTTTTATATACTTTAACATACATTTCACTGATTTACTTTTTAAGACCTGAGTTTCGTTTTTATTTAAAAAAGCTTTTTCCGCACAAGTCGTGCATCGCTAATGTCGTGCTATCTATTTGTGTGTGGCGTTTCATTTTTCTCACGGGTATAGCTTTTCTCCATTTTTACATTTCATGTGCAGAGACAAAGAGACGAGTGCAAGACGTAAACAAACGAATCAGTTGTGTAAAGACGTAAAAGTAGAATCAACTTTAAGCGCAAGACGATCGCAAAATGTACATTCGACTGTGTTGTCTATATGAACATTGGATATGGTTTGCGGAAAAAGTATTGCTCTTCGCTCCATCTTAGAAGACACGTTTGTGAGGAAGACTTGCAAAAAATCGATCAAAAGTGCAATGCGCTCATACATGACGTCAACGGGAAGCAGAGAATCACAGACGGGATGATATCTCTCTGAATTCAGAAAGAAATTGAGAGAACAGAGAGTGAGAGAGATAGAGACACACAGAGACAGAGAGAAACAGAGACATTAATATTACAGAACTATAGTGACGATACTATTATGAATTATATACTAAAAATATTATATATACTAAAAGCATAAAAAGAAAGAATGTAATGCATTAAACCTCTATGAATTGTAGAGTAGATTTTTAAAAGACTGGACACTATTTTAACTCATTCCAGTTCTTGGTCACTATCTATCACAATCTGCTTCAATAGCTTTTAGTCAATATCTTTTCTATGGATTTGAGATCAATTTTCACTTTTTCTTGTTTAAAAATTAGAAATATAAACATTTTAAAAAGTTTCTTCAATTTTTACATACCATATACATTTGATTCCTGGTTAAAGTTTAAATTCTATGTCAATGATCTTGAAATTTTTAAAACTTGTTTTAATATTTTTAGAGACTCTTTAGAAACATCATAATATCCATACCTGGACAATCTCCGAACCTTTGGGAGGTTTATTTCAAGATCTCTCAAAACTTATCGGTTTTAATAGGCGTTGTTTTCTCAACAAAAAAAATCGCACCGAAATTTTTTTGAAAATATTTTCTTTTTTAGAGAATAATTAAAAATCATAGATTATAATGCCATTGTTTAATGCATTAAAGAATAAATCATTTTAAAAAATTTAAATATTTATCAAATCTAAAATTCTAATTGAAATCAAACGGGAAACCAAAGGATATTTTCAATTTTTCAGAAAAAGGGGGACCAAGGGATGCATTTGAACAAAAGTAAAAAATTATCAAAGAGGTACAATTTTTTGAAATCAAAAAATTTTTGTAGAGGGGGGGGGGGTTAGCCCCTATCGAAGCCTATGCCTTGCCCATTGATGATAATACCTGTTAATTAATGCATTGCCTATTATTTTGAAATAAAACTAAAATTTTTACACAATTACAAGTTATAAGTTATAAGCTTTATTATATACGATATAACTCATTCGTAACGATAAATTGGAAATAGAATCTCATTTCCCATTGTTTCTCTTAATAAGACCATATTTTTATCTTTTATTTGTTTAATAATCAAAGTGGCATTTCATACATGCAATACATGCAACTCAAAGACTCATTTAGTGTCCCAATTCTGGTGCATTTGTATGGCATCATTAGCAGAAGTCTTGATGACAAAACGCTAATATGATTCACATAGAAAATCACGCAGAAATGCAACCAATGTTATAAAGATCAAAAGCATAGCAACCAAATTGCACTTAATTTTTTTCTTTCGTCGCCTATTATTCCGTTTTATTTCTCAATGGAGTTTCTTTCTATCTTTCTTTCTATTTTTAAGCAACATTTGTATCATGTTCTATGTTCTGATTCACGTTTACATCATTCAATTCACATTTCCAGTGGAGAAAGCTTCAGATGAACCAAAATAAAGAAATGAAAAGGAGAGGAAGAGAGAGGGTGAGAGAGAGGGAGAGAGAGGAGAGAGAGCGAGAGACTTACTTTTACGTTTTGTTTTGGATATTTTTTATATAACTTTTCTACTTGTATTCTGAATGGAATTTTTGGTATTTTTATTGTGTTTATGCGACCATCTCTCTGATGATGATGAACTCACCACATTTCACTTTATTTGGATCGCATTCCATCTAAAATTGATTCTCATTCGACTTCGTGGTGACCAATTGGTATGCATCCTAATAACCACATGACTAAATAAATAGCAAATATAAAATGCTATTTTTTGCATTTTATATTGTATACGTGTAATACTGTGTTATTTATTAATATATATTCAGAAAAATATTTAATTAAAGATTCTGACTCTCTTTTAATGATTAAAAATTAAATAAAATGATTGATTTATGCAAAGTTTAATTATGTATAATAATTATGAGTCCACATATAAATTATTGGCTAAATCTTTAATTGCAGAGCACATGTATTGAAGATTAATATACAATAATAAATAGGCGTTATTTACAAAGTAATTGAAGTTGAATTTATTGAATGCTATTTGTATTTTCACAATTAATTTTTGTGAGCTTACTATAATTTTGCAAATTTAGTCTTTCGACAAATCATTTGAAACCGTTTTTGAGCATTTTCTAAACTTGAAAATAAATTAAATTGAATGAAAATATTTGAGAATAAACTTTAAGAATCTTTTCAACCGGAAGGCATGATTACGTAGAACAAAGGTAGTACCCCCTCAAGTAACTAAAGTCAATTTTCAAATTCTAATGAATGTTTTGTTTGGTCTGATAACTAACAATTTGAAAAATAAAAAACATCAAACATGAAAATCACGGAAATTCAGTTGTATATAACCTACCGATTATTCGCTCGAATGGCTTCATGTAAGCATTAGAGGCTTTTCAAAATTTCTTATCACTTACAGGTTTTGCAACCAAATTTATAAAAATTGTCGATCAAAGACACTCATAAACTAATACAACAATGAAAATATTGAAAATCAGTTCAATATATCCATATAGTAAGAGCTATAACATGAGCCATCGTGTATATGACCTTATATTTTTGCAACAATTAAAGCATTTAACTCTTTTATTAAATTTTTAGACACCTATTTTTAAATTTTTTAACTACATAGCACAGGACCTTATCTCTGACTACTTTTTTCAGTTCATCCTCAGTAAATGCATAGAATAACACAAATTACCATTGTTTGTAAATAAAAAGCATATCTATAAGTAAGAAGCTCTATATAACCCGAAATGAGCTGAAAAAATGCACTCTCATTTGCTTTCAATTTATACCTTGTACTAACTTTACTCTCAATAAAAATGAAATTCAATTTAACAAAGTTTAATATCGCATGATCTATAAAAACCACTATAGTCACGAATAAAAAATTTTAACTGAATTATTTTTTCATTCAATGAACATTAAAAAAATACAACACTGTGTAAATCATGTCTTGTTTAATGAAATAAGGCTTAAAAACTAAAAGTTGTTATTATCTGAACAAATAAGTTATTTCCTCATACAATGACATAATCTTTTACCTGAAACTAAATGTGTTTGCATTTAAAATATTTATTATTTAACCACTTTATTGTAATTTTTTATAGATGACAATAAGACATAAAAGATGCAAAATTAATGTTTAAAAGTAATTGGATAACAAAATTAATTCCGAAGTATAGCTCATATTCAGTTTCTTTATAAATATTAAAAAGATATTGTAAATAAAGTAATACAACTTTTATTTAATAAAACATAAAGAAAATAGTGAGTACAAAATAGGAAGTAGTTATGTTGTTAACCCTATACCATTAATGCATAAGTTAGTGAGACAGAGGACAGAGTACTCGTGCATAATGTGAAAAACATTGTAATTTTGCAAAACCTTAAACAAAAATAAAGCACAATAGAGTGAAATATAAGAGTATAATGTAGAACAGCTACGAAAATGATAAAATGCAATATACTGTATGACTTATATTATATTGTACTGCACTTTGTTGAATAAGTAACTTAAGAGCAATATATTATTATAAAGTACAGTTGTGCAAAACATTTGTTTTTATTCTAAATAACTTAAAGCTTTTTATTTTGTGTATATAATAATAAATCGGGTTCGATAGTGAGCTTAACTACAGGTAAACGTCAATAAAACTCGATTGATATGTTTTTCAAATTGAATGAATAAAAAAACAATAAAACAATAAATCATTTAAGGAAATGGATAATTAACGATACATATGCACATCGTGTATATTGGAATAATTTTTTACGTCATATTTTGGTGAAATACACGCACCCAAAAATCGCTTTTGAATGCTATGTACAATATAAAGTAATTTAAGAGATGGATGACATTTTCATACTTCTTTAGCAATGCTCGTCTTACGTACATTTTGCGTGATCTACCAAATGATATGCGGAGACTTCAGAGAAGAAAAAAATAAATGTAGCGTTCATTGCGAAGAATAGCGAGAGTGAGCTTGCATAATAGCGAGAGTGAGCGTTGCATGTTTGCTATATTGAAAGAATAGCACTGAGACTAACTTATAATACATAACTAATGCCAAAAGCTCTGGCTTTGGTTTGGCAATAAAATATAACTGACACTGAAGCATTGTGTTTGGCATCCAATGGCACAAGAAAAGCAAAATCACAAATCGACTTTTCCTTATATATATTACAATATAAATAATAAGTTTGAAATACTTATGCATTTTTATATGCATTATCAAAAGTAATACATATTATATCTTCATTTAGTTATCTTGTCATTTATGTTAGCCATACAGGTATTTGTTGAAAAACATTATATTGAGTGAGTTATACTAAAGTTTGCAATCGTTTGCAATCAAATATGTAGAATTATTGAATAGTATAATACAAGCAAAAACAGAAAACATGTTACATTCATTCAAAGCCTTTTTTATAAAACGCACAATTGTTCAACCGTTTATCGAGCCGTAAAGGCATACATGAATTTGAGCGTTTCAAGACTGGTAACCCATCCCAAGAGGTCATGAAAATATAAAAATGATGATCACTTCAAAAACTTATTTCACTATTTTTCCATTTTGTATCACTTTTTTGCGTATATTGACATTTTAGTTCATTGTTCACTGAATGTCAAGAAAATATAAAACTTTTAGGTTATAGCTTTTGGAAAAGGAAAAAGAATACTTCAATTTATTTTATAACCTAAATTTAACTCTCTAAATATTCATATATCTTAAAAATGCTTTTAAATTTCACTATTAATTATTGAATGACATTACATTTCAATTTTATTATATTTTGTTTATTTATAACAAAGTAGTTTTTTATATTTTATGCAATCTTTTCATTTTCTACTACTTTATAATCTTAAGTATAAACTGAAAGCCATATAATTATAAATACGGTGACAAAAAAATTTGATGGAATAATTGCTCTCAAGTATAATAAGATTTATTTTATTAAATAGAAAACTTTTATACTTATTTGAATTTATTATGCAATATATGGGTCCCGATCAATATACCGACAATCTGTTTACCGACATTTCCGATGAGTCATTTTTCTTGATAATAAGTCCGATTAGAATGAAATTAGACGCGATTCGATTTATATATAAATGATACCAAGAATTTCATATATGATAGAGATTTTTATCTAAACCTAATATATTTTAAGATATTTGGCTTCAACTGTATTTTTACATAGAATTTTTTCAATTCTGCTAATATGTCAAAAAACCATAAATTTTAGACAAAAATATCTTTTTTATTAAAATCCTCGGTCTAATTTAAATATAAATTGTGTCTAATTTGATTGAAAACAAACTAAATTAAGAAGCAAAATGAAAAAGTTTGCAGTATTTGTTGTCAATTGATTGTCGATGAATTGAACTAGACCCAATATTTTTTATATATTTACATAATATTTATGCATTATAAAGGTATTACTTCAGTTTCTTTGAACACTTAAGTACATGATGGATACATGTAATCAGTTTTTGAGTTCAAATTGAAGCTTCATTTTATTTTCTTAAAACCAAATTTCAAAGTTTAATCAAAAATAATATTTTAATAAAGTTATTCTTGGTCATTTCAGAATAACTGAATTTAATTTATGATGACCTTTGACCTGAGGAACATCAAACAATGAAACCTTTAAAAATAAAATTTATTTTAAATTCCTTCCAACAAAAGCAAAATTATAGCCAAATAAAAGTTTGTTTAATCCAATAATGGAATCGGTTAGTAATGTACAGAATTGTCCGCAGACTTTCCCACATAAAAACCTATAAATGTGAGAAAATCAAGAATATAATCAGGAGCTGGAATTGAAAGTGAAACTAAATTCAAAATCTGAAACAACACTACTTTGATCAGCTTTTATCTAATTTAATTCCTAGATATTTAAGATTTTGTAAATATAAAAGTCAATATAATATAATGAAGTGACGTATCGAGAATAAAATTTTCGATGTTTAGGGCTGTTCTTTATTTGATACAAGTAAAGTATTTATAATAAATTATCTTTTAACTTTCCCAGAGAGATACCTCCTTCTAATCATCCTTTATTCATCATTTCAATGCTGAAAGTAATCTTCATCTTAATGTTTTCCATATAATCATTCAGCGACAGATTGAGAAATAAAAAATGAATATTCATCATAAAATTTAGCAAATATTTAAATGAAAAATTGGTTTATTTTACAAAAAATTGCAAAACCACTAAATTATCTCAATATCTTAGAAACGTGTTAAGCAATGCTTTGAAGACAATGCAAATAACTTTAAACTCTTAAAACTCTAAAAGCAGAGACAGCTATTTCCTTCTTTATCTGTTACACCTATTTGTGTTTAAAATTAAAATTAAAAACATGTGACTCAAAATTTATTGCAATTTGATTTGAATTTATTTCAATATTGTTTCAATGTTTAGTTCATTTACAGAACTAAACATTTAGTTATACTATTTTTGTAAATGCTCTATAATTAGTGAATTGTTAAACATGATTCTATGAGATGAGCACCAGTGACTTGAGCAGCTGCCATGATAATTTACTACATCACTATATCCAAGAAGAAAATATAGTAAATTTATTTTAATAATGGGTTGTTATCTGATTTAATTCTTATAATTTATAAATAATTGTTGACTTACAACACATAAAATCTCTATAAAACACATAAAACACGTCTAAACTAGATTTTCGGGTTCTCCATGTTCGGGTTAGGCGGGTTGCACTCGAAGTTCAATTAAATAGCTCAAAATAATGATATTTTATTTCATTTAATGTCTATTCTATTATTAGATTTATACTGGAGTTTCCATTTTGTTATTTCACTTTTGTATTAATGAAATTTATTTGAATCAAAATAAAACATTACTTTAATTGATAAAAAACAACTCATGCATTTTGCTTATACCTGTATTATACACTTTTATATATCTCTTGTACTGTACTGTAATCATTAAAAGAATTTCTAACTTGAATTTCTGTTTTTTCAGTTTTATAAGTATACACTACTTTACATGTATATTAGTATTGATCAGTAGCAACATTACTACCATTAACTTATTATAATAATTATTCAAATCAAAAGTTTTCAATTTGATGTTATTTTGACATATTATAAAAGAAATACTAACAGTAGAAATGAAATAAAGTGATGAGCTATTTTTGGAAAAAGAAACTGTGATATCAGGCTTTTAATTAAATTCTACTTTCCTGATAATATGGTTAAACATACTAAGAGTTAAATTATATTTATTATTGTGATATTTTATAAGCTGAAAAATAGTATTTTATTAAATTAAACGCAATTAAATAATGATTAACTCAGATTTTCAAAGTTATTGCCCCACTAACAGCAAACCCAGGCTTCTGCAGAGCGTCACATTCTTGACAAGTTGTGATCTTTGAAGCACAAACAGCTATATGGATGATCTCTTCTTTTTCCCTGCAGGATAATATTCATTTACAAATTTGCTGAATTGCTTGCATACATAAAATGACAATAGAGTCCCCCTCTGGTACCCCCTCTACAAAAAGAGATTTACTTTTGTGTCGACGAGATAACCTCCTCGCGGGTTTAAAGTAATTTATGTCTCATCACTGCTGCTAATTCTACTTTACTATTGTTAAACGCTTTTTTATGCTTTTCACCCCTTTTATTATTTATATTATGCCATATATATTCCATATAAGTATGCTTCCAGTCAAATAAGGAATTTGTTTCTTTTTACGAGTTTTTCAAATTAATTCCCGTGAGATAATAAAAATGTTCATCCGTCTAAGTATTGAAATTATCTTAAGTGTAGACTCATTCTTAAGATACAGTCAAATCATTTTCTGACTTCCTTCGAGACAAATCTTTAAGATGTAATTCTGTGACTGTAAGACATAATGCACTGTAAACTATTGCAGATTACGCAGAATTAAAATATACCATTCTGTACTGGACAAGAATGATACCGAATAAACCCAAATTTAGGTGTCTTTTGTTAAAATTTTGAAATAAAGGGGTTTTCGAGTATTATTTTGAAAATTAAATTAAAATCTTAATCAAAACACAAAGTGTAAATTTGATACTTATTTATATTAAGATAAAAGAAAGTATTCCGAAAATACAGTTCATTAAAGCGCATATTTTTTCACCATTGATAAGAAATAATTTGATTTATTCAAATTTTTTCACCAAAATAATAAAATCTGAAAAGTGCCTGACTCTGGCAATAAGTGGAGAAACGCGTTTACTAACTAAAGAGTACTATAGAAATAGTTAATATTGCAAATTAAAAATTAGTATTTTAATATTTATCTTCATCTTCGTTTTGTTTCCATAAAAATTATAATTTATTTAATATAATAATTCTTGATCTAATTAGGCTGTATTAATGCATTTTAAAAATACAATAACGGTTGCCAAGCACTGAGCTCATAAAATGTTTTTTAAGTAACTTAACCTGTAATACATATTTCTTGTTTTTGAGATAATGGTATGCAATTTGCATATTGAAAAGGGAATAACAGTGTTGTTCAATCAATTATATTTACGCTTTCCTGATTTTTGAATGCTATTATTAAATGATTGTTATATGAGTTCAAATAAAGGATTTTGATGAGCAAAGTTTGAAATAATTGGTCTGAGAAAATAGCGAGTAATTGCATGAACAGAATTTGAGTAAATGGTGTAAAAGAGGAAAAGGAAACACGTTATAGCAGAATGAGTGTACATCGGGTGAAAGGAGCAAAATGAAAGCCAATGTTTTACTTGCGAACAGTATTGAGTACTATAAGAGAGTATGCACTGCTTGAGGGAATCAATAATTTTTCGCAGCTCACAGAATAGTACTAACATATAAAATAGTCGGATCGCCCAACTGAGAGGAGAGAAGCACTTATTTCTTGACAGGTGCTATTAATAATGTTTGTCTTGTTCTGCACTACTATAGTCTGAAGATGCCATACGTCAACAATAGCAGTATTACACTGTATTCTCTTCTATTCTACATATTCTGTACAAGTGTTTTACTTCTAACTCTAGAGATATGACCTTTTCTTACCAATCTTTCTAAAAAGTAATTTCCATAATTCTCAAAATGTGTTTAACTTTTATTTGAATATTTTAAAATCAAACATTAAATCATTTTGAGTTGAGGCATATGTATGATAATATAAAAATAATATTTTTTTCATTTATTTCTCTTTAAGTATAACACATATTAAGATCAACTATAATTATATGGGTTCAGCCATAGTAGGTATGTGTTTGAGGTCAAGTAGAGCTGGCATTTTAGACTTTAGACTTTAGACTTGGGCTTTGGATAGTCTAAAGTCTAATTGCTTTATAAGTCTAAGGTCTAAAGCTATTTTAGATTTTTAGACTAAAACAATGTTTTAAAATACGTTCAATATTTAATAAGATGAGAAACGTTTGAAAGTTTTCAACAAAAATTTCCTTAATTTTTAAAGAAAAGGCGCAATAATAAACAGTTTAAAATTATCTTTGGAATTAATGTGAAAAAATAAGCGTTTTTTATATCAATGTTAATAAAGACAAATTTTTGGGTCTAAAAGTCTACTCTAAAGTCTAAACAAAATTTTAGACTTAAAGTCTAAAGTCTAAAGCTTTAGACCTCAAGTCTAGACTTTGACCATCTCTAGGGTCAAAGATAAGGGTTAAGCAGAGTTGTATTAACGGAGAATACCCCGAATATAACCGCTAACAGGTCTGATATTTGTAACTTTTTAATAGTTAGTCAGCAAAGAGACACTGCTTCCACTTTTTAGCATTTAATTTAATAAATATTATTTTTAATTACATTATCAGTTTACTTAAAGAAAAAATGTCACATCAAAAGAAAAACTAGAGCTAAATTATGGTTAAGTCAATATCAAGACTTGAAGTTAACTGTCTTTTAATACTTTTGTTTATGTCTTTTGCTCTTTTTATATAACCGCCGAATTTTCTAAAAAATTCTGTTTTTCTTACGCCGATTCCACAGCTCTCTACATAAATCCCATAAATATTTGACTGTTTTAATTGTATATAATTTACATCTTGATTATTAATTGATATACATCGCTGAAGTATTGATTCATAAACAAATTAAATTAACAATTTTTCAAATTTTATTTTAAATATTTAATTTAATTAAAAAATAGTGTTTCGTTCAGATAATTACAATATTGTAAAACAGTGTAATTTGTTTAAACAAATCGTAACAATACATAATTCCTTAATCGCATATTTTACACTTGAGCCCGTTTACCCCCCCCCCCCCCCTGACTGTGTAGAG
>JAQGCH010001197.1:0-16831 GCA_034699485.1 Nanhermannia elegantula | reverse complement strand
CTCTTTACACTGCTCTACACTGTAATAGTTAAGAATTACACTCAAAGAGGTATTTCTCACCTGTTTCTTACTATTTTAATATTTTAGTGAATTTACTAAATATTTAGATAATTAGTTGAAAATCAATTAACAATAGATAGCAATAGATTAGCTCTAATAGAAAATAATTAATTGCAAAGCACTGCCCCCCCCCCTCTTTCTCTTTTTTCGTCTCACTTAAAATGTATGAAAAAAGTTTTACCTCTTAAACAATAAGTATTTATAAAATTTATAATTATTATAAACTATAAATCCGACTGTATAACGACCGGATCGGTATACGCTAGACACGAGAACGAGATGTCGTCTCGTGAAAAATCTGGCTAAATCTCATCTTGCGAGGCCAGATAAATTATTGGGTAAGTTTGTAACACGAGTTGAGTCGTGCCGGAACAAAGTGGAATGACCATTGCCCATAGAGATCCGGTTTCAAAAGGACACCATCGTGAGTTATATATCAATGGAAAGATCTCATCGAGTGCTATAACTTTTCCTCTTGGACCAACTCGATCCGTCCACGGAGTGAAGCGCCAGAGGGCGTCAAAATTGATTTTTTGTTATTAATCTTTTGGTCATATTATTGCTAAATTTTTGCTAAATTTTTGCTTAGTTAAATGCGCTTAATCGAATAATGCATGTCCCGCAATGATTAAATTAATATTAGAAGATATTAAGGGGTCGTATTATTAAAAAAAAGTTGAAAATTACCTTTTTATATTGTCTATCCCAGCGGTTCCCAAACTTTTTTTTACTCACGACCCACTTTGGAATACAAAAAATCTAAATTGACACAACTTTGATTTAATGTGAAGGATTAGCTTGTTTTGGCAAATGTTTTTGAAAACACTGGCAGTTCCTTTGATTTCCATAATGAAAAAGAGTTTGAATTATAGGAAACCAGATTTTAACAATAGATTCCCTGAGCACACATAGCATTGACCAAGCACACATTTAGATTTAGCAATTCCATGTTTTTACAATTAATTTATGTCAGCGATGCATAAAAATTTATACTTTATAATTAAATATTTGAAAAATGTCTAAAAATCTCTAAAAATTTTGAAAATCAATATTAATTTTTTTTCTAATAAGTTTATCAAAGTAACTAAATTATCATTAATATAACACAAACTTTTTGAGAAAATTTTTAACCTATCTTTTTAGTAAAACTCGAATTTAATAAAAACTTTTTTGTGCAATGTATTATTTTTTCAATAGAGTCACAAGAATGTCTTTCAATCGGATGTGGTTTTTGCTTAATATTTCAAAACACCATTTTCGTGCTCTTAACAGATCCTCATTTAAAATATACACTAATTTATTAGCAATTTCTATGATTTCTATAACTTCACATAGGTATGTTCAGCTCTCGATAAAGTGCATGACTCAGGTATTTTATGGAGAGCCTATACCATAATAAGCAAAATTGTAATATGATATTAATGCATTGGCCACATAAACACTAATGTCATAAGACTAATCTTTTGTCGAGTTTATATATTTTATGTGATATCAGCAAACTTTAATTGGCATTCATTCAGTTATTTTAATTAAAATCAATTAAAAAAACTCACTCTAAACAAGTCGAACAAAACTAAATACCAATGAATGAATAGGAACACAAGTTTTATAAATGTTTCAAAATTTAATCATACATTTCAATAATTACAGTACATCGCAGTACATAATATTGATTTACTTTTTATAGCTCTTACTCATTAATTTTCAACATAATCATCAATTTTCAACAACAACACTAAACATAATGCCAAAGAATAAATTATGATAATGTCGACTAACATGAAGTTTATGGTGAAATTACTACACATTAGTCACAAATTGTCAGTTATTAATTAAATGTAGATAATAGTGATTTAGTTTCAAAAATTTAATTAAACAAAAAGCTATACCTATACAGAGATAAATGGTTTTAATGAAATAAAAAATAATGTTATAATACAATGAATAAAAAGAAAGGAATCCATTTTGAACATAGACTTCATAATTGATTTAATCAAAAACAAAGTCAGGAAATAAGACAATAAATAAATTAAAAGATGAAATAATCGATGTGCTTAACGATGAAATGATTTGATGTGATCATTAGTTTCCAAGTCATAAATTACTTGTGTTTTTATACGTATAAGAGAAGAGAGGACTCGCGTCATAAGACAACTTACGACCGTTTATAAGACATTGTACTATATATTCATTAGATATAACGGGAATCTTCATTTGTTTTGCTCTTTTTACTAATTCAATAGGACATGAGGGGTCGCCTATTATTATGTCAACTGCTTTACCTGTCATTAAAAGAACAGTATATATCAAAAAGAGTTATGTATATCGTTTACAAACACTTACGCGAAAGACTATTGATTAGCGAAGAATTATGTTCAACAATCACTGCCTGAGCCGCTGATAATACAGGAGACCAAAGACTTTGTAGCTTTTCAGGGGTTTTCGAACCAAAATAGAATTTGGTTCCTTTGAAAAGAGTTGAACTCTTTTTGAATGTGTTCCTTATTAGTGATACAATTTTTCAAATTATTATTAAAATATGAATTAATAATAGATTTAATGCAAAAACATTTATAAAGTACTCACTTATCAGATGGTAATGCGTTAGTAATAACACTGAAACCTGCGGGCAATATATAACTGTCTCTCTTAAGGTATTTGCTTTGACGACAACAATCAATAACCCAAAGATGACTCGCAATCGGAATACCAGCTGCTAAGCATTGGATGTATTTAATTGATCGGTGATAAGTGTCTGCGATTAATACAATATCGACGTTATTCTCAGAGTTCTGCAAAAATAAGTAAATTTCAAATAATAATTAGCAAATTGTTGCAAAATTAACAAATTCTCAATAAGAGTAATACTAAACGAACTCTCATGTCCTCAAAAGTCTCAAACACTTTTCCGCCTCCGCTTTCAATTTGTTTAATAAGATATAACTTATCGAAAGGCGTCGATCGTTCCGGATTTGACTCTTCGAGACACAAGTCTTCTGTTTTGTTGCGATCGCCGCACGTCAGCAGAAAAGAGACTCCACTAAAAATGGTTGAACCGACTTCTGGTAAGGGACCCAATAGTTTGATGAGCTCCTGCTGAGGCATTGAAATGCTTGCTTTTGTGGTTCGCGGAGATATCGATAATGAATGCTCGCTATGAAAGTGTGTGTTATGAGATTCAACCTTTTTCTTGTTCACACGAATCGCTTTCTTCTTAGATTTGACGGGAAAAGCGTCGTCGTCTTCTTCTTCTTCGTCATTCACATAATCGACATCAATAGAGACCGCTTCTGCTGGTCTTCGTCTCCCATTTTTAAAGGCTTGTATGGGTTTCTCAGTGTTCTCTTGTTTTGTAATTCGAGCCCTTTTTCCGCTCACAATATTGTCCAAATCGACGTCTGCAAAGACCGCACCATTGAGTACAGGTTTAGCAGATCTGAGCGCAATGTTGGCGCCCTGTTCTGGATTCAAAAATAAATCTTTGAGAGCATATGGTTTCAAAACTATTTTATCATCTTTGAGATGTTCGACTTCAAAGCGTAAATCGTTTTCCTGTTTAATAACACTTTTGATGTGAGCTTTGGCACAAAAACCTTCAGAAATGGTGACCATCACGTCCTGACCTTCACTTAAGTAATCGATGTGAATGAGTTCGTTCTCAAACAGATTTCTGGTGGCCTTATCTTCGAATGTAACGGACCATTTATTGTTTTGAGGCATGTATTTGGATATCACAGCCGGATAGAAGCTCTTGTCCCTCCACTTCGCCATCACTTTACTTCCCTGTTTGAAACTTACATTTTTTGACATCTGATCGCTTGCGTTACAGTCAATATTCAGACTTCTCTGTGTTTGAAGAGATAACAGAGCGGTCGCTGTTTCTCTTCGCTCTTCTTCTTCTATATCACTACTGATGATGTCCTGATGTGCTTTCTTAGCACTGATAGCAGTTATGTTCTCATTACTCCGTTTAGTAGAGATACTAATCGGAGACCTTGAGTCCAGATTTAATTTTTGATTCAATTCAGACGTTTCCTTAGGCAAAGAGCTAATAATAGGTGTGTTCCTAACTATTGGAACCAATGGAGTGGGAATTTTGCTGAAAAATTGTTCATTAGCTGAATGATTCTTCAGTAAGTTCTCATTTGTCTGATTGTGTACACTCTCGAGCAGAAGAGCTGAAGAAGAAGTGCTCTTAACAGAAGAGCTCACATCTGCTAAAACTCCGGAATTGCTGTTCGAAGCAAAACGAGAAACACTACTGATAGACGATTGAGGAGTTATGCTATCAGTCCATTGAACTTTTCCTAAGTTTCTGACTATTTCTTCGTCTTTAACAACAGTTTCTTTTAAAACTTTTCCCGAATGATCAACGATTTGATCGACAACTCTGAACGAAATAATAGTACGCTTTTCAGCCGTTGGAAACTCTATTTTATTGGACTGATTCAAGTCTTGGCTATTCATTTGAGAATGACTTTTGTTACTATTGTTATCATTGTTATTGTGATTATTATTATTATTAATAATCATATTATTGAGGGTCTGATTCACAGGCGTTGATGTAGTCGACGGAGCCATTGTTGTGACGCTTTGTACATAATTAGAGATTCTTTGTCTCGGAATAAAACTTGACTGAGGAGTGATTTTCTGATGAATATTAATTGTTGACATCTCTTTAGGGATTCGGATTTGATTAGCGTTTATATGGCTGTGACTGTGATTCCAACTGTTGAGTGCAGTCATCCTAATCGTTAGTATTAAACTAATTATAATCAATGCTATTCATGAATAACATAAACGCTTTACATACGGATAGTTTTGCGGGACATTAATGTTTGGCACCGAAGTGCCGACTGTTCCGAAATTATTTTGTGCAGAAATAGAACTATCAGTTTCTGAGACATGAGTCACAGTTTCTGAAACAGTAGTCATACTTCCAGAGGAGAGGCCACTACTCCTATACTTATATCTATGCTGAGAATCGGATGAGTCGTGATATTGAGGTTCGTATTGATTCGACGCATAATTACATGAGTCGACGGAATGTCTGTCCATTGGATTTGCGTTTGCATTCAGTGAAGTCATCGAATGCGATGTGTTGTGTCCGCTATTCACCGATTGGCTGTGCATTGGATTTACTGAACGCTCATTTTCATTGAGATGAGAGCCGTCTGTCATCTGATTCATTGCCATATAATTGACATTTAAATGACATTTAAAAAGACATTAATAGAAACGCAAATCAACTGAAATAAGAGCGCAGACAGACCTGCATATAGTGCTGATTCCCCAAAAACTGCATCAGCTGTTCGTCCACTATATTCGGCAGAAGTTCTATGTTAGACATCAGCACCTGATCCGAGTGACTCATCACTGCATCGCTCAGACCTACCGATGAAGCACTCATTGCGAGTCTGAACACAACAAACAAAACAATACATTATTTATATCATTATTATTAATAAACAAATTTTAGTAATTATTGAATCAAACCTCTCGTCGTTATTGTCCATCATTTTTGTATTTAGTTTTATATTTTTTTTATAAATATAAATTAATTTCAATTAAATACAAATCGAACTAAATTTGAGTCAATTTTGAGAATAGAATCGAATCAAACAAATGCTTGTTTTTCGCATCGAATCCATTGATTATTAATTAATATTTAATTTGAAATAAAATTCAATTCAATTAAAAGCTATTTATCAGAAATCTATTGATATCTTATTTAAAAAATATTACAAATAAATAATTAAATAAATAAATATCAAAAAACGAATGGCTTTCTGCAAAAACTTAAAAATGAATAAATAAAACAATTAAATAATTAATGAATTAATTTTATATTAGAATTGAGTTTAATTGCAAATAATTATTAGAACACTGTTTCAATTGAAGGTTTCTATCAATTCTTGATATGATATGCACTCAGTTTACACAATATAGAGACCAAAGCTTCCATTCATTAACGCTATCAATGAAGAGCATAGGCCTCAGCAGAACCTCAGAGCCTGAGTCAGGCGAACCTATGCTCAAAGTCTCAAATTGTCTCAACCTCAATCTAAAACTTTGAGTCTAAGCAAACCATTAATAAAGCTGCCATTTAAGTCAATTAATACTTTGCAAAATTATTTAACCGATTCATAGTTTTGTAACCAATCAAAATTTATAATTCATTTATTTATCTAAGATCTTATTTTGTATATACCGTATATACAGTATGCTTAATAACAATATTAAAGTATTAATGTTCATCTCAAAGAATACTAAAAAATGATACCCTCTATTAATTGCAATTTTTAATTGACATAAACTAAGCCATCGTATTGATACCAACATTAATCGTTCTCAGCAACTATTGATATCCTTTGAGTCAAACAATAATATACTAAATGTAACAGTTTTCTCAAAAGATTTCCATACAAGCTCTTCAGGCTCAACAGTCTAAGGCTAAGCCTGAGTTTAGGCTCTTATGGACCCTCGAACCGAGCCTGGAGCCTGTGCTACCTATGCTCAGATTATCCTATGCTCTTCATTAGCTTATGAAAACATACTTTACAATAGGTTTGAGTCCTGTGTTCAAACATCAGTATTGTATCTATGCTTCACTCAATAGAATATTACCTGATAATTATTTTAATAACTCAATTGATATTTTAACAAAAATTAAAGCATTTATACACTAAACACAATCCAGAACATGTAAATCAAATTTAATTAAATTGATATAAATCTAATAATTATAAAAGAATGACTTTATTGCAATTATTAGATAATAAACTTTGCAATTGCTATAGAAATAAAGTTTTAGTTTAATTCTATTTAACATAAGTTAAATAATAAAAATTGAACCAAAATTAAAATCAATATAAAATGCTTTATTAAATATACACTTTTGGTTAATTATACAAAGAATAATATTCAATAGTTTTGCTTAAAGAAAAGAATTGCTTAAATGAAAAGTTCGTCAGAATCACAACATAATCACAACAAAAGTTTACAATTAATTAATATATTATTTGAAGATATACAGTATTAATAGCTTTTATTATTTGGCTCTATTTGTATGTACAATAAAAAGCAAAAATCTGTTAATCAAAATAGAGAGCAATTAACTAAAGATGGAATTGTAAATAGTTCTCAAAGGCACTAATCATTTAAAGTATTATCAATAAATTGAATATAATTGAAGATCTAAACACATTTGATGAGATTAAATAAATCACTGCAAACAACTAAATCGTAAGATTATTGATTTGACAGATATTGGGCAGTTAAGTTGCATTTAATGGTAGTTTCTCTTTAATGAGAATGTATGTAATGGTATGGACTGATGTCTAATGTTTTGTATGTATGACTGAGTAGTGCCAAAACAAATTCCATTTATTAATTATATAACAATAACATTTTTCCTCAAACCTCCTAAAGTTACATAAAATGGGAAACAGTTTAAGAAAATATTAAACAGAAATGAATGATCTTATGCCTGATTGAGTCAAAAAAATAGAACATTTTTGGTATTTTAGTAGAAAACCATAATAATGGCTAATATATTGCATTTAAGACTCAATAAGTTTGTCAGAGATATAACACTAATATTTACATATTTTAACTTTAATCTAAAATAAAATTATTGACATTTAAATAAAATAAATGTTTTAATGGAATAGCATTTATGGTTACGGTATTTATTGAAAATAATTCGTCTAAAATTATGTGGACGTCGGAACATAAAAATGAGAGTTAGCACAAGATATAACTATATCTTCGTCTACGAGTTTTGTTTTTGGCGACAATAAGGACACTTTCACGTTATCTGAATCTGAATCTAAATCATAGGCTTTTGAAATTTGGTCCATTTTATAACAATCATTGTTAGTGGTGCTGACAGTCGTACTATTATTAGTTATCTTCTGTTTCTGGTCTGCAAAACAGCTCGAACACAAATAATTATTTTGCGCGGAGCCAAACATTTTACAACCTGTATTCACACATAACGAAGCTATCGCTGTGTTGTCTGTTGTGGACACAGGATTTGAAGTGATTGAAGACGAAGTATTAGAGGCAATTGAAATCTGATTCGACTTTTTCTCTCTTTGTTGTCTCAAAAAGCGAGCCCTAGCAGTGTTCAAATAATTCCTGATCATTTCGTCATAATATGAATGTCGTGTTGTATGCAACAGAGCGACTAATATGGTGTCTGAATCATGATTATAGATCACATCGGTCTCATCGTTCGTAAACGACTCTTTCTTCACATCAGAAGAATAGTTTTCAGCAGTTTTTAATTGATTTAAATTTATTTTTTTGTTATTGTTATTCTTAACCCTGAAAGAAGTGCCTCTTTTTGCAAGTGTTCCTAAATTTTTCTTAATTCGTTTACTCATTCTTCCGAGTGATCCAAAATGTTTAGTTATCATTAATAACTGTTTGGCAGCTTTAGTGCTAAAAGCCTTTGCTTTACTGATACCATTGCCCACACTTGAAGCCGAGGGTGCGTCAGAACAGCTGTCATCTGACTCGAAACTACTCGGAAGAGTTCGAGATTTCTCAAGTATTCCGATTTTGACATTTCTTTGTGGAGACTTTTTCTCAATCAACAAATCAGTTTCGCTTTGAGGAACTCTAATAGACGTCACATCAAAATATTGTTTCAATAATTTTAACTTTTCTTTTTCAGTGAGCGTTAACTTTTTGACGATTTCATCAGTAAATTGTTGATCCTTTTTGAACAACTCTTCTCCCGGATCGATAACAAATTGAAGCGGAAGTATATTATGCTCGGAATCCATTAATGGTATTGCAAAAGGCGGTGGAGGCGGATGATTGTCAGCATAGGTTTCTTTATCCATTGATACTAATGCTGAAAAATGAGCGGCATCTGAAAGATTCATTGAATTCAATTCTAATTATTATGTTTATCAAAATAGTAAACTTATGACTAATTTTTATTCATAAAAATAAAAGCATTAATGTTGAACTCATCTGTAACTAAGTTACAGTACAACCTGTTTACAGCAGTTTACAGTACCGGTGCATTATAGAATGTTCTTCTATTGAGATGTTATGTAATCATAAAGCTCTATTAGTGGGTCGTTCTAAAGGCCCTAATATGAGAGCTACGCAATTAGCTTTTTGTTTTCATTTATGCATATAATCAGATCATAGTATTATTATTAGGAATGGGATTTTTAGGGCACCTGCTTAAATATATTTTATTTTTTGACGGGAATACGCATTTTGAGAAAAATGGTCTTAAAAACCAGAGTTTTGACCCTTCCCTGAAATCAACGTTCACACAAAGATTTGGAGCTTATTCAGAAATGTCTCATACATGCACTCGGTACAGATTTTGATCCCCCTACATTTTCAAAAGATGAAAAAAAAACATGAACGTTTGGAATTTCGGCTATTTTCCAAAGAATTGCCTTAGAAAATAAGTCAACTTTTTGTTAATATTCCAAGAATTTTCGAAAATTTAGGACAATTTAGAACCCAAATAGTAAATTTGGGAATATAAATATTAAATGTCAATTTGGGAAAATTTGTGACGAACCCTTAGATTTGGGAAATAAAATCTACTTTAAAATGATTATTAAGTGTTGTTATGTAACCCAATAAACTTTCGAAACATTCGGAATACTATCTGATGCTCGGGAATTCCCAAATAATCCCATCCTAATTATTATATACTGGGATGTGGAAGGAAGGGGTATAGGGTATCATACCCCCTGACATTTGCCAAAAACGTATAACCTCCCCCCCCTAGCAAACGAAAAAGTTAATATGGTCTTCTATGGGAGGACTGCAGCGCCACCTAGTGGTCAAATGCAAAATTTTGGAAATACCCCCTGTCGTCGTTGACCTTCCTCATCCCAATGAGCTTCAGTGAGATCTCCTCTCATTAGAGAGTTAGCTCATGAAAACGTTTTTTTATGAATTCATGAATAAAATATATTTAATGTTAAGCTCATTAAATGAAAACATAAAACCTTTCATTATAAAGATATTTGATTACACACCAAAAGAATAGAACAAAATGTAATTTAAGCCCTACTCAACTCAACCTCTATTACTAAATAACGAAATGAATAAAAACTACATCTCTATAGAGAGTTAGTTGGACACTAATTTGTCTTAACATACCATAAGTTAAACAAAGTGGTGATTTCATTAAACTATTTTCTGGACATTCCAATGGCAGGTAAATCCCTCCGAATGGTATTGGGAAAAATGCTTCGCCTAAAAGAATTAAAAATTACAAAAATAATTAACAGTTATTGTTGAAAATGTTGATTAGAATGACATACCAGTGATATCCTTGAGCATAGTGTCTGCGATCACAATGATAGGTCTCCTGAGAACGTGAGCTAAGGCAAAAATGTGAATCTCTTCTAAGCTTTCATAAACATGAGGTTGAAGTTCATCTAATGAATCGTTCTTTTTTCCGCCATTCATTTCTGTGCTTTTATTACTAGTTTGAGCCCTAACTCTGGGCTCAGTCGATGCCATTTTCAGCAAACATTCCCACTCTTGTCTCCACTCAAGTTCTATAAAATATTAAAATTTAATTTTAAAAGTAATAAATTACTTAATACTAAATATATTATAGATTACCTGAAAAAATGAGCCCAGCCTTGAAGTTTTGAAAGTATGTCTGCCATTTCCACCTTCGATAAAATGCTGCTGTATATGAACTGTTGGCTAATAATGCGTGCAATGCCTTCCTCAAGACAAGACCCCTGTCATGAAAGCCCCACATTCCTGAAAAATAATATAAAAGAAAATTATTTAAATATTTCACTATATATGGTGTATGAATAGAGGAAAGAGTGGTGATAATGTCCAACCTAACGACGCTGCGTGTAATAAACAATTTCCGTCGCCAGTGGTGGCCAATGGCCATAAGTTTTGACATAAACCTGACCACCAGTTTAGTCTTCCCGCAGATTCAAGTGAGACAAGAGTTGACTTCTCTATAAGATCTTGTTCTAAGAATATTCTGAAGTCTTCGGGATGTATAGAAAGATCGGGTAAAGTGAACGTGAAATCTGGTGTTTCCAGAAAACTATTGGTATTGAGTAAACGACTGCCACGACTAGAGGTTTTGAAGTCTTGTGCGAATTCATTGCGCGCTTTGGACACCAAATTCACGTTATCTGTTGCTCTCGATATTCCTCGACTCAATTTCTTGTTCGAGTCGTCGATTATATCATTTGGAGAGTCATCTGATTTAGAAATTGCTAGTTTTGAAGGCGAAGAGTTGGCGGACGAGTCTGTCGAACACTGAGACGAGTGAGAAGATAACGATGGCTCTGAACTGCACTTTATGGTCACTATTTGTGGTTGACTTTCAAATATTGAGTTTTTATTAATTGAATTATTTAAATAGTTATTGATTTTGAAATTATTCCTATTAAGCATTGAATCGCAAACATTGACATCATTGACATCATTCTCATTCAATTCATTCAAAGGCAATAATCCTTTCATAATATAATATGCGTTTAGGGCTGACTTCAGATTCCAATTATGACCTGTTTTTCAAATTATTATTATTAGTAAATATATAAATTAATAAATTAATTGTTAAACATTACAGTCGAGTAAATCGCGAGCAAATCCCGCGTCAGTTGACGTCCGAGTAATAAATTCAGATAATATTCGGTCCATTTATTCAATTATTTGTTAATTCAATTTTATTTCGCACTAAATTGTAGTTAAGAACAAAAATAAAATTACTTATAATAATAAAATTGAGTATCTCTTAAAAAGTTGTTCGTAATTTAAATAAAAAATAAAATTCAAAAATATATTGATAATGAAAACAGATATTAAAATAACGAAAATAATAACTTAATTACCTCCTGAATCACCACTGAAGTGATTAATGTTTGGAATGAGTCATTTTATGAATGAATCCATTGATAACTTATTATCTTAATTATTATTAAAGTGAACATAATTAACATAACTATCTTTTATATCAATAATGGTTTACATAAATAGTTGAGTTACGCATCAAAATAAGTCCCTAAACGTGTTATTCAAATACCTGTAATATTAAAGAAACGATACTATTATTGAGAGCCTCTCCCAAAACTGCATTGACGGACACAATTCAAAGCTGTTATCAATTACGTCATACATTACTTATTCAAAGTCATAAAAATTGTTTTATTAAAAGCATATATACTGTAAGTTAAAGTTATCAGTGGTGTGTGGTGTGTGGCGTGTTATGGCATTTCTCTCATACAAGGCCTCTATTTAACAAAGTTGAGGTCTGAAAGCATCTGTCTTTCCCTCACTTTGAAAGTAGTTTGCAATTAATTGAATTCCTATTAACAAAATGATATAATATTGGGTTAGACCTTAAATGGCACCATAGTTAGCATTGAGTATGAGTCCAATGTTATTCTGCGTGAAAGCTGTCTGTAGTTTCGAGATTTTAAGCTTCTTGAGGATCATTTGAGAAAGAGTGCAAAACAATTAAGACATTCCTAAGTTCTAAGCTCTCCTATTGTTAATAGGATAGGTTGCATATACAGAGTAATAGAGTAAAGCCATGGCTGTAAACAATTTTTTAGAAAATAACACAAAACAATAAAATTGACTCAACAATTTATAAATTGATTTTCGTTACTTAAAGCTGTAGAAGTTATTCATTGCTCTTTAAGTTTTTATGTTTCAAATTATTATTAAATTAATTAAGAACATAAATACAGTATATATAACCAGTGCTGAGCATCACTTTATATACAGTATCTATTGTATTAATATAAATACAATTGGTATAAAATTAATATTTGTGAACCAATCATAAGCTAATATAAAATAAAAGATTATCAATATATTCCATATAATTGGTATAAACCTACAAAAGGGTTAATTACTATTAAGCTCTGATGTATACATATTGAATGTTAGTCACAAAAATATAAATATTTATTGAAAATGTGTTATTTATTCAAATGTTTAATGGTTTTAATAAATATTTACAAATAACTTGAGAATTAAAGAGCTATTCTGTGGGGAAACAATTGTAAACTTAAGTGATCTATTGATCAATTGACAGAATCGACAGAAAAAGAGCAAATTTGAAGAAATGCTCAGAATTTGAGGTTAAATCCGCCTCCTTTTGAAGACCTTCCCTGCACAGGTAGACTCATATGAAAGCCTCCACTGTTTGCAATCAGATTTTCGTCGTCATCTCCGGCTAATTGTTTAGCGAACTGTTTTCCACCGCTCGGAGGTTTAGGGCTTTGAGCTTTACGCGTATGAACTCCTACTCCGAGTTCACTCTTTGCAGGCCATGTCGGAAACATCGATGGATCCACTGGTAGAGGGCTTTCATTGAAAAACTCGTGTTTCAGCGCTTCTTCTGCTGTAATTCGGCGATTAGGACAATAAGTGAGAAATCTGTTGAGTAAATCGAATCCAAGCTTTGTTAGCTTTTGGCCCAAACGGTTGTGCAAATTATTATATGGATGTTCAGTGAACGTGACTTTTTTGACTAAAGGCAGGTCTGCATATCCGGGCCATATCTTCTCATTAGGTGTCCCCAAATCCTTGAATACTATATTCAACTGATCGATTTCAGACTTTCCAGGAAACAGTGGTTTCATAGTTAACAGTTCACCAAAAATACAGCCCACGGACCAAATGTCAATTGGATAAGAATATTGTTTGGCCTGTAATAGCAGTTCAGGCGCACGATACCAAAGTGTTACTACTATTGGTGTATATGCCTTGAGAGGTGACCCGTATTCTCGCGCTAAACCAAAATCTCCGACCTTTAGAAACAAATATAAATTAGTGAAGAATGTAATACCAGTACAAGTAATCATTTTTTAGTACTCATTTACCTTAAGAATTCCCTTATGGCTTAACAACAGATTAGATGTTTTGAGATCTCTGTGCAAAATCCAGTTGTCGTGAAGATGTGCCACCGCTCGTAATAACTGCAACATTAAAGTCTTGACTTCACCCAAAAGGAACGGTTGTTTCATAGTTTCCATCAAACTTTTGAGGTCGTGCTCAACGAATTCCATAACAATATATATCTTATCCATATTACTGCCCACTACTATTTCCCTTACAGTCACTATATTCTGATGCTGTGCTTTCAATAAAGTACTGATTTCTCTCAATGAAGTTATAGGAAAGCCTTCCTTTTCTTTTTCCATTTTTAATCTCTTTAAGGCCACCGTTTCATTAGTTCTCTTATCTCTTGCTCGATATACGACACCATACGTTCCCTCTTCTATTCTATTAATGCATTGAAACTCTTCAACACTACGACATCCCTGTATTGCCGGATAATAAGGCGGTAATTGGTCTTTAGTTTCATCATTTATGATTTCGGTATCAGTCATAGAGTCACCGCTTTTGTAAACATTTTTATCGACAGCATTCGATTGTGGAAAGTATACCACTTCGTGATCGATAACAATTCGAGGACTTTTGTGTTCCTGATCACTACAGCTCTCTTTCACATTATCTAAAAGTTCTTGTTTTTCGTTATTATCAGTATTCACTTCATTATTATCTTCTGATTCACTAACACTTCTCTCACTGTTTTTGTCACTATTTTTGGAAGAATCCGTGTCATCAGTAATACTATTATGTTCTTCACTCAAAATTTCTTCTTCACTCAGTTCTACTTCTTGTACTTCAATAAAAGCACTCATTTTTTTAGTCGTTTGCTTAGACTTTTGAGTCGAAGGACTCGTGGAAGAGGCCACAGCTTTATTGGCATTTCTTTCAATTTTAGGCGATGTCTTACGTGATCGGTCTTTACCTGAGACCACTTCTTTGCTATATCTGTCTCTTTGTAATCTATTAGACGTCTGATCAGTTGTTTTTGACTTCCAATAGTCTGACGAATCTGTGTCACGATTTCGTAGATTTCTTTCATCCAAAACCATCCATCGGTCGGAAGTCTTCTCTTTATCGCTGACTCTGATTCTATTACTACTAAATTCCTGTTCATTGTCATCGTCTCTTCTCTTCCGTCTCAAGTCGTCATCACTTCTTCCACTTCTATTGTCTGCATATCTATTATTTCTGCGACGATTTCTTTCTCGATATTTATTATCCTTTTGCTTAAAATGCAATTCATTTGCAGAACGGGTCGAGTCTTTAGATCTCTCACTATTTCGATAATAATGAGAAGAGTTTGAAGAATGGGTTTTAGAGGTCTGTGCCTGCGGTGGCTTTATGTCAAGCGATTCCTCATTGGTCTCATCCAAGAGCTCGTCATCTTCTGCCACTTCTTCTTCATCTTCATCCACATCTTCCTCCTCAGCAATGGTAGAGTTGTTGTCGTCAGAGACGGACTGCAAGTCAGGGCTCGGACTCGGAGTCGCGCACTTTCTCTGCTTTTTGCGTTTGTGATGATATGTCTCATAAGTCTCAGCCGTATAACTGTGTCCGCGATCTCTTCGACTCTTCTTATACTTTGGCTGTCGTTCTATTTCTCCGTCTTCTGATTCTGTACTTCTGTCTTCACTTGAATTTGACATTTGATTAGATTTATTGACAAATATTTATAGTTTTTTTAGCGGTTCTTCAAATGAATTATTTCTGTGAATCCATTCCCAATACTATTGGACGCATTTATGTATATATAGTACGTATTATTTCTATAATTTTAGTCTAAATTCAAGGATTTCTTTAAATAATCGCAATTTTTGGACCAAATCTTAACTTCAATGTCAAGAACGCGGATATGTTTGACTCCAAGGAATGCGAAACTTATGCGAAACTAATTTATAGTTTATTAATAAAACGTTTTGAACATATTTTTGAACATTTGCCCATTTGTTTCATACAATTCATACTCAATATAATGACATTCAATGCAATATAACTTAGATATTAATTCATTTTATTCAATCCATTAATTATTTAAACAAAATAAATATTTTAATTTTATGTGTTTATTAAATTTTCCATAAATTCATTTTATTAAAAGTCTGTTTTAAATAATTGTTTTTATATTTTGTTTATAACGAGTAATAACTGTAATATCGGGAAATGAAAGTCGAGTCAAAATAACTCTCCGTTTTATTACAATGTGATATTGAAATTTATACACAGATAACGTTACTCTGGGAGCACATTTCTAGACTCCCCTCAGGTTCAGACTCAGTGAATTTAAGTTGGTTTGACAGCCCCTTTAAGTCAAAACTTATTACAAAAATATTCTAAATGAGTGTTCTCTCTCTTTCCAACTTTTCTAAGTTTTTTAACGATTTTGTTTGAACTTTAATTTTAAATGTGGAAAAACTTGTGAAATGCTATCATACCATCAGAAACAAAAGGGTTCATTTAAAATCACATATAAATTAATGCAATTTGTTTTCAATACTTTTGTTATCAAATATCGTCTTTTCTATTATTTTCTATATTTTTAAGTTTTTTGTTAAATCAATTCTAGGATTTGAGGTGACCCTAAAATGTGTGAAATATGAAAAGCCCTGAAATATGGAGAACAGTTATTGTACAGTTCACTTGAAATACATTCACATTCCGTACTTAAACGAATATCGAATTTTCTTCGATTAAACTTAAGATTTAGAGTAGAAGACAGACAAATGCCAATAATTCCTTACTCTGCATAAGTTATTGCTATTTTCTCATACGATCCTTTCTTATGCACAAGAAGTTAAGCGCATCTGCTTTTCAGTCACCTTGAAATCAATTTCTACCATTAAAGTTATATATTATTAGTTTCAGACCTCAAATCACACTTTAGTTAGCATTG
>JAQGCH010001196.1:0-16831 GCA_034699485.1 Nanhermannia elegantula | reverse complement strand
TTTTTTGATGCAGTCAAATAATAATTACTCTCACTGTCTCTCATTCTGGTACTATTCAGACAGTGAATCATATTTTAATATCTCGATCGCGTACATTCACGCCGACGGAGCTTTTCTACCCCCGACAGAGTAGCTTTAGTGACCCCTACTATGGTCTCAAAAATATGGAAACAAATAAGGGAACAAATTTTCGTCAGTGAATACATGGATCTCATGATTAGATTGAATTTCAACAATACTATAGTCGGAGGCATTGCTATCGATGACATCAAAATAACTCCGGGCGAGTGTCCGGTCAGATCTGATGAAATCTGCGATTTTTCTGACAATAATTATTGTGGGTATCAATTGATTCGCGAACACCCGGACGGCGCTAATGGACTTGGAATTAAAGCTAATTCTCAAATAATAAATGCTTATAACCTATCGGGCCCTCAATTCGATCACACGACCAAAAGCACAGGTGATTATTTCCTATTTACTAATGCAGACACTGATAGAGACGGAGTCTATACCACTGGTATGGCTATTAATAACATACCTTCAACTGATTTGATTGGCAGTTGTCTTAAGTTTTGGTATCAAATCAAAAGCAATTATACCTCAGCTTTCTATATATATGTAATCCCTGCGGACGCGAATATTAATAACTTGGTTAAACCCAAATGGAGTCCCACTTATTCTTTTCATACCAGTTGGACAGTGGGACAGTTGACTGTTGATGTCAAATATAAGCATAAAATTGTGTTTTCATTTACTCAGAGAAAAAATAGCGTATCGTATATAGCATTGGATGATATATCTGTTAGTGATGGCGCGTGTGAACCACCCATTAGTTGTGATTTTGATACTGACTCGTGTTCGTGGCGTGACGTCGACAACTTGACGAATTCCAATTGGAATTGGGGTCGATTTACAGGTATATATCATTGAGGATTAATTCAATAGTTAAATAATTTATGTAAAATACAATATACTATTATTAGTAAGAATTTATTACAAGTATATTATTTTTAAATATCTTATAATTATTTGTAATAAAAGGGCCGCCAACAGACACATCATGGCCGGGATCGGCACTCGACCACACTATCAAAAGATGGGGCGGATCTTATTTATATATAACTGATTATAGAGATGAGAATAGAGTAAATCGTGACAGAAATGCATTCATAGAATCGATGCCTATTCCTAATAATGGATCCAAATGTTTCTCTTATTGGTCTCAACTTATTGGTAGCGATACTTTAATAATAGTCTCAGTTGTCAAATATGAAGAATATTTTGACACCAAAAACAATACCCAAACACTTTCTGTATTCAATGAAACGTCAAACACACCAAATGTCTGGACTAAAGTCAATGTTAATATAAGTCCTTTATTAGATGGAAATATGTATATAAAAGAAATTGCTATTAGAATAATGGGAAAGTTTAGTAGTCCTACAAGTTTTATAGCTATAGATGACGTGAAAATTTCTGATGGAGTGTGTGATACTTCAACTGATACCCTCTTTTACTGTAGTGATGGCACAGAATTGGATTTATCAAAAGTTTGTGATTTTGTATACGATTGCCCTCAAAAAGATGATGAACTTAGTTGTGGTGCCTGTGATTTTGAAACAGGTATGGATTATAAGTTTAATATCTCATTCATATTGAGGTAACATTTTTCGGACGTTTTGCATTATTTAAACAAATTTTCTCGATTGGCGCAGACAACTATCGAATTTTTACTCTATTTCAAAAAATACAAATACGTTGAACACTTTAAGCTGTATCGAAATCTCACATTTTTAGTAAATAACAACTTTTATATTAATTCTTTCTTATAGTAAGATATACACTGCATTTGTTGTAGGAGTAGGTTATTTACTGAAGTCAATGTTTTTACCTGTAATAATAAGACAATATAATGGAGCATTTTATATTGTAGTCTCAATAATTCCTATTCCAGGTATATATTCACAAATCATAGATTTAATTATGAAATTATGTCTTTATAATGAAATCATAATTAGGTAAATAAAATGAATGGTTCCTATGATTTATATTATTACCTTTGTACTTTATTCAATTGATGTAATACGAAATGATATTAGACATGACATATTAAATAGTAAAGAATGATTTTTATTAATGGCCTCATACATATATTGTAAATGTAAATGAAAATTTCCCATCACTTCAATAAACGCACTGAAACATTTCTTCTGATAATAAAAACAATGGGAAGTAAGAGTGATTCAATGGGAAAAGGATCGCGAATTCGAACCCCAGACTCACTGAATTTTTTGATTGCGATGTGTTAGCCACATGTCCAATTTTTCGAGTAATCCCTAGGCCAGTTGCATCGGCCCACGCCTACCGTTATTCTAACTGTAAAAATTTCACTCCGACCTAAATGTGAGATCCCTAAAATGGAGATTGGTCGAGGAAAATGCTATGTTTTATGTTAGAAAAACAATTGAAACTCTTCTTTATCAATATCTGTTTTAATAAATATGGATTAACATAAATAATTTCTAAAGAAAAGTAAATATTTCAAATTTATTTAATCAAAATAATTAATTAAAACACAGACACTTGTGGCTGGACTGATGAAACTTCATCAGAGGGAAAATGGCTTAGAAAACAGGCTAACAATCACTCGATTCCTATCGGACCGACTGCTGATGGAAAAAATAATGTTAAAGGATATTATTTAATAGTAGATCCTTATTCAGCGCCATTAACAGTAACAGCCACAATACAGAGCAATATAAACAAAGTCAATAAATTCAAAAAGGCTTATGTGTTGTGCACAATGACTTTCCATTATTACTTCAAAACTGAATCAGTAGACCTGAACCCAGATTCACAATTCTGGGTTAACCTAAATAGAGACTATAAGGAAAATGACGTATTATGGAAAATGAAAGGCGATATGGGTAACAAATGGAACACAGCTGTGGTCAGTGTCTATGAACAGCGCACGCCTTTCACTATAGATTTCACTGTTTTTTTGCATCACTTGTCAGATATGATAGCAATCGATGATATATCGTTCCAAAACTGTTCACCACCACCATCGACAACAACTGCATGTCCTGTCGATAACATAAAGTGCCCAAAAACTAATGTCTGTATTAGTAAATATGCTCTTTGTGATGGTGTCGATGATTGTGGTAATCTGTGGGACGAATTGATTGACAATTGTCTGCAGATATCTGTTCCTAAATGTGAATTTGAAATACAAACCATTGCATGCAATTGGACTCATGAGAAAGATGTGGGCTCTACTGTCGATTGGGTGTATAGGGAAAGTAATGTCCATATGTTTTGGCCCAGTACTGATCATACGTATAGGAACATAAAGAGAGGAACATATTTAGTATTGAGTGCTTCGGAAACTAATTTTGGGAGAAAAGCACGAATCGATACGCCTTGGGTTCAGTCAAATACCAGTACTAAAAGTTATTGTGCTCTCAGACTATTCTATTATATGTTTGGCAAAAGTGCAGAAATGGGTTCGCTTACAGTTTATGCCAGATTTTCAAACCAAACGCAGGTTTTGTTGACTAAATCTGGAAATTTAGGTCAGCAATGGTTGAGAGCTATTCTACCGGTTATAGATGTGAGACCTTTTCAGTTTGTGATAGAAGGACAGATCGGTAAAGGATATGAGGGCCACGTTGCCATTGATGACGTCAGTTTCAGTGAAGGCTGTGTTAGAGCTAATCCAATAACTACTCCAAAGCCAATTTCAACATTGCCTTCAAAGTCAAGCACTCAATTTGTCACATCTGTTACAAAACCTACTTTAGTTACAATTCACACAAATCCCACAATTCCTTCAAACCCAACAAAACCTTCGATTTCTACAAATCCTACAAAACTTACAAATTCTACAAAACCTTCAGATACAACAAAACCTATAATTCCTACAAAACCTTCAAATCTTACTATTCCCACAAATCCTACAAATTCTACAAACCCTTCAAATACTACAAAACCTACAATTTCTACAAAGCCTACAAATTCTACAAATCCTAAGACAAGTTTCTAATAGGTGTCCACCAAAAATGGGAATTTTATTTATCAATTAATATCTTTTAAATTACAAATTGAAATTTAATGAATTTAAAAAATGAATTACGTATGTATAAAGGAAAAAATCGACATAAATTTTTTTAGGTCAAACACTTAGATCGGCCGCAATTCGGGTTTAAGTTATGTAACTACTCATATGGCTCTGGCATGTATATTCTTGACAATTGATACATAGATATGAGTTTATTTTACTGTTTTTTGACCAATTCTTCAGTGTATGAAAAAATTTAATATTTTTCTCAACTTTTGGCTTAAGATTTGACCGAAAAATTCCAATTGGTAGCAAAATGATTACATTTTTAAGTTTGAGTTTTTTCATCAATTTAGGTTCGGAAGCAAAAAAATATTTAACAACCGATGGCGTTTGCAAATATTTGTATAATTTTTAAACCGGAAGTAATAGATCAACAATATTGGTACCGTTATAATCGACTAATCGAATACTTTCAAATTCACCTATCATCTGATTTTTAGGAAGCTCGACCCCTTCAGAAAATTGATTCACGTGAGTGGGCGTATCTCGTGAACGGATGGGCGTGGCTCAAAAATTTTTTCATATTACGATTTATTTTGATGATTACTATCGTTCTAAGCCATCAGCGGATTTTTATGGTCTTGAATTCCTGAAACTCATAGAAATGCCAGAGGCTTAATAGAGGCATCAATACTTAAATTCGCTGTACGGCCGATCTAAGTGTCCGATCTAAAAAAATTTATGTCGATTTTTTTCTTTATAAATACTTAATTAATTTTTAAATTCCATTAAATTTATATTTGTATTTTAAAAGATATTAATTGGTAAATAAATGATATACGAAAACTTCTGTCAACGGCAACAGCATTTCTGACCACATGCCATACAACGTCCAGGACAATCGATTGCCATCACTACTGGTGTTAAGGCTGGTGATTAAAAAAATTAATTTAATTAATCACTTTTCTTTCAACAAAAGTAATTTATTTTTACCAAATACTCATTAAGACTAAGATAACCAATAAAAGAAATAATAGAGTTGTAATAGGTGTATGCATTCTTCAATAGTCAATTATATAAACTATACAAATATTAAATTTTCTTAAAATGTATATCAATTTTCAATTAGTCTAACAAAAAAGTTAAATACTTTTATTTAAACTTTAAAGTTATTACATACAGAGTACATCTAACAAGGCAGGTTTTTCAGGCCTGAATAAATGATTTTAACAAAACTTACAGAATATTTTCTACTTATAAAATGAAGAACTTTTGTCATAATTTTAGCTGTAAAACGTTTGTTCAAATTTTATGGCCATCTATTTGTTTATTTATATAGTCTTTGCCCTAAATGTTTCGCAGGTTTTTGGAAGGTTTCAAACACATGTAATTTAATATCAAAAATTTGGAAGATATCTTGGTTAGAGGGCAACTTTTTTATGATAGAATTGAATCAATTCAATATTATTTAATACAGTAAATATTTTCCACTCTTGTATAACTCGTTAAAAGAAATAACATAAAATCATATATATTATCTGTATTTTTTTAAAAATTCACTGCAGATCATGTGTGAATTCAAAATAATGACTTTAAAGTAATATTTTAATACTTTAAAAGTTATTAAATATGAAAGTCTATGAATGAAAAACCTCTGAAAAATCATTAATTTGATAAACTATACTTTTAAACCATTGCTATAAGTTAAAAATCATTCGAAACATTTAAGGCAAAGACTATATAAATAAACAAATAGATGGCCACAAAATTTGAACAAACGTTTTACAGCTAAAATTATGACAAATGTTCTTTATTTTATAAGTAGAAAATATTCTGTAAGTTTTGTTCAAATCATTTATTCAAGCCTGGGAAACCTACCTTGTAAGTTTCATTTGAAATTCAGAGCTCTATTTATACAAAAATTCTCAAAACATTGTTGTCGCTCTCCTTGAGCGCATCCCTATGTAATCCTTGTGTTAATACCTAAGTCGTGTATAAGGGATATGCAAAAATATAAAACTTTAAACACTGCAAATTTAACTGTAAATTTTTAAAATTTAAATTTAATTTGGGTGTTGGCTTTAACATGTGATGCAAGTGATCCAAAGCCTTTTGTAAGTTAATTACTATTCAAAGAGATTTATTAGCTGACCATTTATTTTATTTGAATTCAGGCCAATTCAATTGTGGTAATTCTTCATAGGTCTCATACGAAGATGAAAATATGTTTTTAATCTACAACTGAGATATTGAATAAAGATAATGTCTAAAATTTTAAGTGCTTTAAAACAATCAGAGAAGTCGTGTAACAACTTTTCCTACTTTTGAAGTGCGTTAACCAGTCAATGAAAAATACGCTTTAGTCGAACATTTTGCATAAGTTACCTGTTATAGTGAAACGTTGTGGACCAGATACTTGCATTTTCTATAAGAGTATTCCATTATAAACGGAACCAAAATTTTTATTCACTATAAAGTGGTATAACTTTATTAAGTAATGCAGAGATAATATATATAAGAGGGAGAGCTTGGCCGATTCACTATGGCTTTCGACTCTGGATTGAAGGGTCTGAGTTCGAACCCCAGCTGGGTGCCATTTTCTCTGCTATATGTTGGCCACATATTCAGTGTTTTATAACACCCCTTTGGCACCTAGCGTTCGTCTACGCCGACACAGGTTTTATCTGCAAAAATCTCAATGTCTTTCAACATGGGTTTCTGTGAGATCTCCCTCTCATTAGGGGAGTTGGCTCATGAAAACTTTTTTGCCAAACGAGATGATTATAAAATATGATCACAAAATCTGAAAATTTTATCAACAAAAAACAGATTTACTTCAATTTCTATGTAAGGATAGATATTTTGACCGAAAGACCAAACATAAAATTCGAGTTAATATATTCAGCACTATTTATAATAATTAAAAACAAATAATGATTTTTATTACAGTTTCATTATTATATCATTTTTATAATGATCTACGCATATAATGACAGAACTAAACACATACGACTTAAATTCTACGTCTACTTAAATAAATAAAATTACACTGAAAATAAACTAAAATACGTTACAGTACAGTAAACTGCTGTTCAATTGAAACTGATCATAACAAATAAATGTTGCTTTGTTTCAATGCATGAAAGCCTACACTTAAACAACTTTAAAAAATTTCCAATACTGTATTTTTGAAGTTGTTGAACAAGTAGGCTTTCAAGCATTGAAACAAAGCAACTTTTATTTATTATGATCAGTTTCGATTGAACATCACCTTAGAGTTAACTACATTAGGAAAGCCGCATACTTTCAACATATCATTCCAGGCTGTCTCAGGAGCACAACTCTTTTCTTGAGCAATAAAATTAATGCATTGCCAGAACATTCTACAGTTTTCATGTTTGAACAAACCATCACTTGTTGGACATTGAAATGGCGTTTTAGTTCCAGTTTCTGTTTATGAATAACTCTTTTATTTAATAAATTGAAAGAGAAATAGATTTCTAAATGAATACATACTAAGAAAGCACTGAATGAAAGACTGTTCGTCACACCTTTTCGACAAATCATTGAACGCAAGTCCAAAATCACATGAAATTTCTAAAGAACTGCTTTGAAAATTCCACCAAAACTTTGTGCAATTTTCATGTGGGACTAAAAACTGTGCTCCAGAGCATTGATTTGGAGGATTTGTTGAAGTGGTTATAGTGGTTGGTGTTGTTGGAGTTGTTGTTGAAATTGTTGTTGAAGTTATGGTTGTAGTAGTTGTTGGATTGCAATCAACATTTGAAGGCCAGTCGCAAACTTCGTATTTAGGATTGAAAAGAAGAGATTCTTCGCATTGCATTTCTTTTGGTATATTATTAACGCAATGCCAGTATTTATTACACTCGTAATGTTTAAATTTTCCGTTAGGTTTTGGACATATGAATGTCCTCTCCTTTTGATAAACACAAAAAATACTCACAAAACAAGAGTATATTATGTAAAGTGTAAATATTATATTTTTCATTATTTTTTATATTTTAATTTCGAGGAAGAAAATTGACATTAACAGAAAATACTTTTGCTGTTAATTAACTAACATTTATCAAACATTTTTCACAATAATAAATGAAATACCTGTATGTTATTATTAAAGCAATAAAAAAGTTTTTATCCTTATACCTCACATATAATTACAAGATATAATTTTATATAATTTCTTAGAAGAAATTAAAAGTATACATAATAATTATTATATGAATTTTTTATCTAATCCTATATTTAACTGAAATAATAGAATGTAAAGATAAGTATTTTATATGCACAAATAATTATTATTCTTATTCTTAATACTAAATATATGTTATAATCGGTGGATTGCAATTCTGAGTATTAATATGAAGCTGTTAAGCTCACCCATAAAAATGAAATGCTAAGTTCTAAATAATATAAATGTGTTTATGTTTTAAAAAAAACTAAATAACTCGCATTCAAGTATAACCCCACTCTTGAATATATGTTTTACTTACAAGTTAATAAACATTTATTAAACGGCACAGTGATCACAAAAGTGTACAAAATATTTTTTATATAATTGTTATTAGTTTAAGCGAAACTGAGATTTTTAAATTTATCTAAATTTGCGTTAAATCATCACAATGCTTGTGAAGTGTTCGTCCCTGCAGAGAATTTTAAAATCATGGAATATGCAGAAATCCATTGAAACAAAAATCATCTCGAGAGTTTAAAATTATACTTTTTTAGATGTCCCGCACTATCTAATTTTAGAAAAATAACCTTTTTTTACATAATCAATGATTTTCTATAAAGATTAAATGTAATTAAAGTTAATTTAAATTTACTAGTGACTTACATAAGTTAAATATATCTATTATGTTAGGTTAGATTATTAGGTTATATTGTATATTTCAAATAAATTAACACTGCAAAAAAATTAAGCTGAAAATATTTTAAAAACCGAGATAGCCATCTTGCAAAGTTTGATAAGCAGAGTTGAATGAGATAATTATTTACTTGTTTGCTCCCCTGACCTCCGAGTAAACCCACCCTAAACCCAATAAAAATGATTTTTTTGCCGAAAATCAAATAGCCATCTTGTGCAGTTTGATGAGCTGAGAAAAATGATACCAATCATGGGTTTCTAGCCCTCTGCGTTTTTGAGTAAATAGCAGTCATTCAATAAAAATCGGTTTAAATAAAGCAGCGTGCGGGCTTCACTTGCACTTATAATTGGCTTGTTTTACCTTTGGCGATACCGCGCCCTAGTAACTGTGTAATGTGCGGCCTTCGGCCTTAGATTAAAAAAGTGGGATTAGAGTACTGTTATAATCACATACATTTTATGATTTCATTGAATTTAAAATAATTTCTTTAAATTATTTGTCTAAAAGAAGTTTAAAACTAAATGTTTATAATAGAGAATAAGTTTGCTATTAATCTAATGAATATATTTATCAAATTAAGCTACTTTTCTAAAAAGGCTGCTCTATTATCAATCTGGTTGACAACCCTCTTGCCATCAACAGCAAGCATACTATCAGATGCTTTAGTGTTGAAGTTATAAATAAGGGGTGTCCCATAAGTAATTGCACAAATTTTCAATGCATATAATTTCAAAACAATTCATTTAATTTTAATAAAATTTTAAGAGGTTATAAATACATATATAAGTTATAAATTAAAATATTTGAATGGAGTATAAACTTCCATATATCCGATCAGTCGAAGATTCTTTCGAATGCTACTCATAAGCGGCTTTGCACTAATTTGTGCACTATTTTGGAATATTTTTTCCCATATAATACCGAAACCCTCGATATTTTTTCGACAGTTTTGATCTTTTCCTTTATTAAGATTTACAGATAAACCAGGATTTTCTTGCCCGGTCATTGGTATAGACTGCAGAACATTTGAAATATTAACTTTTTTTAGTGACGAAATTACAGCTTTGGTTTCACAACCATTAGCGCTCGTCTTTTTGGTAATAAATATTCTCCATATTTGGCCAGAACAGACATTTAATACCAAATTTCAGTTTTATTTCATCAACAGATGAGTTCTTTGCATTTAGTGCGAGACCTGCTTATCTGACCGATATGTTAAAATTTTGCTTATAAAGTTATTTTACATTTAAAAACATCTTAAGAATGGTCACCGAGGTTTAACTTCATAATAATTGCTTGAAATCAGCAGTTTCTGCATATTTATATCTTTTTATAATATCATATAAAGTCATACGATTGTGTTCTTTGACCATAAGGTTACGTTCCGAATCGCAGAAAACCAATTCGACGAAAACAGATTCAACAAAATACCAAGTGTGAGCACAAAAACATCCCCATTACTGATTTATGTGTGAAGACATCAATTTTATTACTTTCATTGATTTTATATTTTAAATCACCGTAATCATATCTTTTTATTGATATGAAAAGTTCCGATTAGGTTCAATCTTAAAATCTTTTTTATTTTTATTTTTTACTACTTTAACCAAATTGTTATCTTCACTGCCATTTTTTCTATTTCTCTCAGACCAAACTTTTTATATAAATTAGATGAACGACAACTTCCAGGTTTTGTTCGTTCTGTTGCAAAAGCCCTTGCTGAAGCTTTCCTCTAATTTTAAAATTAGGTTGTTATAATTAACGACAATTTTAAGTTTTAAATTTATATTTATCTGAAATTGTAATTATTGCTACGCTCATAAAATTTCTGTTTTTTATATTAGTAATTGTTCTTGAATTGGATAAATTAAAAAATTTGATTTAGTTTAAAAAATTTTAGTGATTTTTGTTGATTCAGCTTTTCCTCGAATCGGTTTTCGGTGAATCGGAAATATACCGATCATAAAGGTCTTCGACCAATGCTAAACAGTTATGTTTTTATGTAAACTTAGTCAAAGTGCACAACTGTTTTCGCTGACCCTTGACTTTGGGAGCTATTGATTATCTTAATTGATATTTATTCTTAAATTAATGGGTATAATGTCATAAAAGAATATTTGTTCTGTAATTCTGACGCTTATTCGACAATAACAATCATCGGGTAAGCGAGTGCGAGCTCTGCAAAATTTGTGCATTTACTTATGGAACACCTTCATTTAATTTTTAGTTATAGTTATAGTTAATTATAGTTAATTATAGTTAATTTTATTAATCTAATATAATTGAATACTAAACAACAAATAGTTATAGAAATTAATTATTTGAGGGTTTATTTCATAAAAAATATTATTTCGATAAACATCTAATTAAAATACAGTTTGTAATTAATTACTATCAATAATGATTATTATTTAAATTAATTTCATAGGATTACAATTTCAGAGATATTAGTCTACAGAAGACATTTTGAGAAAAATTGCAATCATTATGAGTAATAACTGTAAATAGAGATAATAATAGATTAGATATGATTTAATATATTTTGTATTTTTTTGCTCTTATACCACAATTCCCTTTAGAAACACTAACTTCACTCTATGTTTAATGAAATATATTTTTTTATTATTATACTCGTAGCGAAATTAGGCGATAAACAAACTGTGGTATAAATTGATAAATACAGACAATTTAAGGAATTGCAATCATTTATTTAAAGAAAAACAATTACTTCGTAAAACCGGAACTCATTTATCAGAAAGAGTTTCCAACAATAAAATCCAACATTTCTATGACTCGATCTCTCGATAAAAATCATAATCTATGAAAAATTTTTAATTAAAAGTTTTAAGATATAAATATTTATGACAAAGATTTTGATAATATTGATAATTTTGGAAAAATATGTTTACCTTTAGTTTAATAGAAAGCGAGAGATTTCTTTTATTAGATACTAACATAAAATTATGAGATAATGAATAGGTATTATTTGCTTCTTGATAAACAGCGTTTGAGGATATGACTAAAGTTAACAAACTAATCGATGCTGTGATAAATACATTAATATATAATAGACTGATAATTATCCCTAATTTTTGATATATAATTTAAAAAATCATAATAACAATTATAAGAGAAAGTATTATCCAATTCCAGAATAAGTAGTTGGACCAAAAATCATTATGTTTATTGATATCTCTGTAAATCTTATCAAATATTTTAAATAATCTGTTTATCTGTGAAATTGTTATTTTAGTTTTTAGAAAATATTCTCTTAATATAGTGTTTAGTATTTTAATAATTGATTTGTATTTATATGATATAAAAGCAAAATAAATGAATTGATAAGTAATAAATGCAGAGGTATATAATACACAGAATCCATAAGCAATACTCCACGGAATTCCAAATATAATCAATTGTTTAAATAAACAGCTCATATATAAAGATCCAAAAGAAATAGAGAAACATATGAAAGGAACAAATTTTATGGCTATAAAATCAATTAATTTGAACAGTTTTTTCCATTTTTCCTCTATTACTATATTATTATGTCTGATATTAATACGTGAAATAATCCAATATTTATTCTCATTTTTATAAAACGGCCAAAAGTGTAAAAATTGTAAAATTAATGTTAGAGAGAAAACCAAAATATTTAATACATTCAAATGAATCTTAAACTTCCATTTATAGCCAAAATCTCCTAATATTAGAGATATGTTTTCATCATTAAGAATGAGAGATATTATATTACGAGTAATTATTATTATTTCCACCATAAATATCAAAATTGGATTAAAGATCATTTTTCTCCTCTTATTCTCTACTGAATAATGAGATAAACCAATGAAATAAAGGCATTCTTTCAGAAATTCAATTTTATTTTCTGTAGAGATGAGTCTGTTCACATTTCTCTTTATAGTGAACATTTTTTTTGGTTATATTTATAGAGTACGGCAGTAATTTATAAGAAACTGATATTTAAACTTTAATCTTGAATGTAATGCAAAATTAACTTTATATTTTCATTTAAAAATTAAGAATATAATGACTAACTTTATTATAATATTTTCTTAGTTTTGAGCATAAATTATATATATCTTCAAACGCAACATTGATTAATGAAAAATTTTTTAGTTATATTTAATCGTTTTCTAAATTAGGTCAAAAATAATTGACAAATAAATGAATGTAGTAATTATGATAGATCTAATAATTAAGGTTGACGTTAATTTCTAAAATTGCTTTGAAAATAAATGAAACTAATGAAAGAAATTTAAATAAGTATTTATCTGTCACTGTTTGCTTATCCAAGTGATTTTACGAAAGTAACTCATTTTTGTGAATATCAGAATTATAAGCGATATTATTCAAAATATTCCAATCATATTTAGATAATATGTCGATAAAAATGCAATGTTCTCAAAGAAAAATTATTTATTTTCATAAAAAATAAATATTTAAACTTTTTGAAATTTATTTTACTAGAAAACATTTAAAATGATTTACAATAAATAGTTTCTAGCAATAAAACACAACTTTTTGCTTACCAACACTTTAGATGAAATTCATTATATATATTATAGTTAATAAAAATTTTAAATAATGAAATAATAACATCTAAAAAATAACCGAGATATTATCAAATAATTTTATTTTAGGTAATTTCGTGTATTTGTGGTTATGAATAAAATACTTAGCGGCTTTAAAAAAAATTTTAACTGCATACATCTAATTATTATAACATATTTTCCCGATCAACCAATTAGATTAGTTACTTTGTAGTTAATTACGTAATTAGATTATGTAATAATCGATATTATTATAAATACTTATTAAGTATTTATACAAGCCAATAAACTATTTCGTGTATTTTAAAATAAAATTTCTAAGTAAAATTTTGCGTAATACTGATATTACAGTTAAAATTTTAATATCTTTAATTATAAATTAAATAAAGTCATGATATTTCATAAATTGAGTTAATAGCTTATTATTAACTATAATTTCTTTGAATAAAAATATTGCTCGCATTATATTTCGCTATTATTTTTTGAATGAATATGCTACTTCAATAAAATAGTATAATGGTAATCATCTATCTTTATGTCATCTAACTTCAGGCAAAATAATACAAAGTTTAATTTGATTTGTACGGAAACTACTTTTAGATTAAATATTCTAAAAAGATAACAAAATCAATATTCATTAATTAGATTTTAAAAGTGAATATAACATAATAAATAACTAAAATTTTATGTAATTTTTAAAATTCTGATCAATATCTTCAAACTCATATAGCGTGACATTGATTAATAAGATTTGTTTTTTGCTTATATGCAATCGTTTGCAAAATGATGCCAAAGATTATTCATAAATAAATGAATGAAGAAATTATCGTACAGCTAATCATTAATGCTGACATTAATTATTAAAATTGCTTTGAAAATGCATCAATTTAAATGAGACAGATATTTAAATAAGTATTTATCGTGACTATAATTTATTACCATTACCATTATAAAATGTTAATGGTATAAAATGTTAGGCAGAATAACCGAATTACACAATAGTTTTAGTATTGATAATAGATTGGATTAAGTAATGTTAGGATAGCGTTAGGTTTTATAATAAAAAATTGGTAAAAACCTGAACGCATGCCCTACTAATTACGCTATGTTCATGTGTAACTAAAAGCAATTTGTGCAGAATTTTGTTTTACTCATTCCTAACGGCATACCTCCCCGTATACCTATCCCATATACCCGTACATTAGCTATCTTATTATCATGTTTTATAAGTTTTGATAATTTTCTTTTAATATTACTTCATTTACAATTCCAATTAAAAAATTGCACCAAATATTATTATATAAGAGCTGATATTTATACTTAGAAATATTTTTTAAGTGAGGAAGAATGATACAGAGGAAAGGTGTAGGAATCATGTTCGAAAGGTCGTGGGTTTTGACCATAAATGAGTTAGACTTCTCTCAATTCGTAATATAGTTGCGATTTTTAAATAAAATCGTGTTTGGGGGACAAAATAAAATTAGAAAATAATTTTATATAAATTCTGTCTTTATAATAATCTAAATAAATGAATCAACGTTTCAGTACACATTTGATATACATTATATCGAATGTAGCATTTAATTTTAAATAAAGTAAAAATTTATATTTAAATCATTTTCAACTCATTAATAAGTGAAAAAGTTTAAGATTTTATGCGTGCAAATGCTTTTCGATCAATATTTAGATCTATATCAGTGCAACAGTCAATCAAATTAAAACAGAAAGTCTGTCCAACCAGATATTCTACCGAACGCTTGAGCCAAGACCTCCGTAGACTTTGAGGAGATATTTTGATTGTACTCTAGAGTTTACACTTTTGCATTAAGGTATTTTAGAGAACTTTTTGAGCCGTAAAAACCCTGAAATTAAAATGTAAGAGTAATTTCACTAAACTCATGCGTATTCTCATTATATTAATATTTAGTGTAAACTATTTTATGGACAACTTTAACCAGAAAACTAAATGTAATAATTGTGAAACTCTTCATTGTATTGATATACTCTTCTACTTATTTTTTTCTTACTACTACAGAATTCATAGACTGTAGGAGGTGTTGGCTTAATTGTTTTAATGAGAACAAAATATGTTCTGTCAATCATTTTTTATGTAAGTATTACGTAATTTGTTGCCAACGGTATCACAGTATCAGAAAAATATTTTATTTTATTTACACAAAGAATCATTGTATTTACACAACGAATAGACAGCAATCAGATGATTTATTAAATTGTTTGTTAAATTAATTTAAGAGAAAATTATCTTTAATATCATAACAGAAGAATTTTTATTTTATTTTATTAGCAAATTTAACATTATTAGAACCAAATTATTATAAGTTTTAAGCAATAATACAATTTTTAGGGTAAATTTTCTGGTTTTTATACACAATGTCTCCTTATTCTTTATTAGATTTGATGTTATGCATTAAAATATTTTTGTTCCACCTCTATGCACTCAAATATAAAGGTAAGTGTATAACAATTAACGCAAACTGTAAGCACCTGTAAGAATACATCATTATATAGCACAATGCTTATCAAACAACTTAGAAACTCCATTCTTATCACTAAAAGTAAATTTTATGTTAAGATTTTTAAAATAATTTATCACTTTAAAAATATTCAAAATAATTAAAGTCTTGAGCTTCCAAAATAATAATAGATATATGGCTATTATAGATATAGTAAGAATTTTACAAAATTAACGATGCAATTTTCTCATTTCAAACTTTTATTAACTAAGATCAAATGAGATTGCAAATTTATTTATATCAATTTTTTTTATTGATTCATTTATGGATAAAAGCTTTATTACATTAAATAGCATTGATTAATCATTAAAAACAATTTAATGTACATTGATTAAAACCAAGAATAAAATAAAGCACACTTTTTAATATAAAGCTTGCTTAAGAAATGTTTATAGCAAATTATTAATAATAATTATAAAATTTAGTAATGTATTAGATTTTCTCCATTAAACAAAATTATTTAATGGTTTAAACACATATGCAAACGCCTGGACAAATTTCACACCAAAAACAACAGTGTTGTTTCTAATAATAGTAAAATAATAAATTTTAATTTTAATTAATTTAATTTTGATAACAAAACTTACTTTGAAATATGAACAATATTTATCGCAATAGCGGTCAATATCTGAAGGACATGGTTTTTGATTGCTTCTCTTCAATCTATCACAATCGGTTTGAGTCCCGTTCAAGTATATCAAGCAATCGATTTCTTGTACTATATAAGTCAATTATTTCTTACACTTTTTAAAGATATATACTTTACAGTAAGGC
>JAQGCH010001195.1:0-16840 GCA_034699485.1 Nanhermannia elegantula | reverse complement strand
TAGCAGATCAGAATAGCAGAGGGGGAGTCATTGCCGAGTCTTAATCTCAATCAGGAAGATATTAAAGTTCAGGGAACAGCACTTCAATGCAGAGTTACAACTGAAGATCCGGCCAAAAACTTTCAGCCCGACACCGGCAGAATTGAGGTAATTCTCATTTCATATATACTTTTTCTATAATAGAGAAATTCTAGAGCAGGACAATAGAAATATTGAATTATAATGAGATACTATTCTATATTGAAATACCGGTAATAGTTATTTGTTTTAAAGTTTACACTAACTTTTGATTTTGTTTCTCGTTTGTCCTTATCTGCTCTCATTTAAGATCTGATCAATAAAACTGAAAACTCAATTATAACATGAAATTAATATCAAATTGAAATATATTTAATAAACATAGAATTTATTAATGATATAAAAACCTATATATCAGTTTGTCATAACTTAAGTTTAAATTAGTTCCGAGAGGTCAAACTCAAATAGAAAATTGCAACTAAAATATAACTATTTTTAAATGATTGAAACAGAGTATCACATCCTGAAGACTCCATGTCAAGCTTACTTCTCAAAGCTTCCACTTTTCCCCTTATTTTGCATAAATAAATGCTAATAAATATATTGAATAAACAAATGTTTGATTGTATTGACTTAGTTTGACATAAGTATTATTAAAATATTGGATTTACAATTTGTATATTAGGCCCTAATTTTTAGATTCAAAATCTTTTTAAAACAGCAAAATCCGCATCCATTTGCCTCAGATTTCTATTAAAAGCTATGCGAGCATTACCTCAATAGTGTTCAGCAGCAGTTATTAAACATAAATAGAGAGATAAGAGTTTTGAATAATTTTCGTGAATTGCTTGCAATTGCTTTCTTTTTATTTATAAACACTTTGTCACGATTTTAGGTGTTTCGAAGTGGCGAAGGTTTTGGTATCCGTTTGGACGGCGCCTCTGGTTTTGCGGGCGCTATTATATCGCCATATTATGATTCACTTTTGGTGAAAGTGATCGCACACGCCAACAATATAGCGTCCGCTTCAGCAAAAATGAATAGAGCTTTGAGGGAATTTCGGGTGAGAGGTGTTAAAACAAATATACCATTCCTTTTGAATGTATTAGAAAATGAGAAGTTTGTAAAGAGTGAATACGACACCAACTTCATAGACACTCATCCGGAACTATTCAAGTTCGAGCCCAGTCAGAACAGAGCGCAAAAGTTGCTCTACTATTTGGCTAATGTTATGGTGAACGGGCCCTCAACTATATTGGCCACTAAATTAAAACCGGCAGAAATAGTGCCGGCAGTGCCTGAAACCAATCCTAATGTAAGACCGAAGGGTTGGAAACACATATTAGACAATGAGGGACCGGAAGCATTCGCCAAAGCTGTTCGACAACATAAAGGAGTTCTTTTGATGGACACAACCTATAGAGACGCTCATCAATCACTATTAGCGACGAGAATCAGAACTTATGATTTGTTGAGAATTTCGAATTATGTGTCACACAATTTCAACAATTTATTCAGTTTAGAGAATTGGGGCGGAGCCACATTTGACGTGGCCCTCAGGTTCTTGCACGAGGACCCGTGGGAGAGGTTGATAGAAATGAGAAAATTAATTCCTAACATTCCTTTCCAAATGCTATTAAGAGGTGCTAATGCTGTCGGCTATACTTCATATCCTGATAATGTTGTCTTTAAGTTCTGTGAATTGGCAAAACAGGCGGGAATGGATATATTCCGTGTCTTTGATTCCCTCAACTATTTGCCAAATATTTTGGTCGGTATGGAAGCCGCCGGTCAGGCGGGTGGTGTTGTCGAGGGCGCCATTTCTTATACGGGTGATGTTTCTGACCCTAAAAGAAAGAAATATAATTTAGATTATTATATCAAACTATCCGATGAATTGGTCAAAGCCGGCACTCATATACTCTGTATCAAAGACATGGCCGGCCTTTTGAAGCCAAGGGCTGCTGAAATGTTGGTGAAGGCTCTCAGATCACGTCATCCCGATATTCCTATACATATTCATACTCATGACACTGCCGGCGCTGGCATTGCTTCTATGTTAGCATGTGCTGCAGCTGATGCTGATGTCGTCGACGTTGCTGTTGACTCCATGTCTGGTAAAGTACTTATATTTTGCAGATTAGAACTTTATAATTGTTTAAAACTTAAATACAATTATTGTAAGAAAAGATGATTTAAAGTCTAAAAAGTTTAAATTTTATTAGAATTTTAATATTTAGAAACAAAAATATGTAAACATTTGTGAAACTCATTGCACAGTTTTTTCAATTATTAGGGATGACATCGCAACCAAGTATGGGTGCATTAGTGGCTGCATTGGCAGGAACTGAATTGGACACTGCTTTAAGACTGGATAAAATAAGCGAATATTCAGCCTTTTGGGAACAGACGCGTATGTTTTAATAGCAATTACCACTTAATTATTAGAATATAGATTATAACAATTACTATTGCATATCAGGTACATTATATGCTCCTTTTGAGTGCACCACTACTATGAAGAGCGGTAACGCAGACGTCTATCTTAATGAAATCCCAGGCGGACAGTACACTAATTTGCAATTTCAAGCCTATTCGCTTGGATTAGAGAAACAATTCGAGCAAATCAAGAAAGCATACGCTGACGCTAATAAACTTTTGGGAGATATCATTAAAGTGACGCCATCTTCAAAAGTTGTGGGAGATTTGGCTCAATTCATGGTTCAAAACCAATTAACTGCTAAAGATGTAGAGGAAAGAGCAGAAGAGTTAAGTTTTCCGAGTTCTGTCGTTGAGTTTATGCAGGGCTTTATTGGTGAACCGTACGGGGGCTTTCCTGAACCGCTTCGAAGTAAAATATTGAAAGGACTCGCACCGGTTCGGGGCCGACCCGGACAGCATCTGCCACCACTCAATTTTGTACAGTTAAAAGACGAACTCATTGAAAAACACGGCCTACCCATCAGTGATACCGATGTTATGAGTTCTGCAATGTATCCAAAAGTATGCGATGATTTTATTGCATTCAGACATGATTTCGGTCCCGTAAGTCTTTTGGATACCAGAATATTCCTGACAGGACCTAAAGTTGGAGAAGAGTTTGAAGTAAGTCATCGTTTAAATGCCTGTTATCTTGAAATAAATGTTACTGTATTTCTGTTATAATATTTTTTATTGTGTTATCAGTTTGTATGCATTTTTTTATAGTGTCAGCAAAACTCTTAAGTTAACTCAAATGAAAAGTGCAAAAGTCATTTATTTCATTTGATACTCAAAGGCTCAGCTGAGCCAAGAATCACAGCTCTTCTCATAACTGTTTTTGAAGCTGAGGCCCAGGTCTCACATTATAGCTTTTATTCAATTCATTTCATTGATATCATTGATTAACATTTGTATAAATGAGCTCAGTCTCGGTCTTAGACTCAGATCATATTTTTAGGATAGAGCTCATACTTGAAGGCATGGCACAGTTTGACTGACTTGTCAATTCTATACATTACTTATTAAGTCAATTTAAGTGATTTTGTTGTGTTCACAAAATAAGACCTCAATATAATTATATTTAACTTATAATAAATAATTAGCAATTTTTCTAATTTGTAAGTTTTATATAAGTTATGTTGAAATTAAGGTTTATTTTCGATTACAGGTAACTCTAGAAAAGGGCAAAGTATTGCACATCAAGACATTAGCTGTTTCAGAAACTCGTACCAGAACTGGAGAACGAGAAGTATTCTTTGAACTTAATGGTCAACTGAGAAGCTTTTTGGTTAAGGATAAAGCAGTTGCCAAAGTGAGACATTTATATAATCAATTAAAATGATTAATTCACTAATATTATGAAATCATACAATACTTACTTTGTGAAGGAAATCAAAACAAACCCAAAAGCATTGAAAGGAGTGAAAGGTTCTGTTGGAGCGCCAATGCCTGGAACTGTGATTGATGTGCGAGTCAAAGAAGGCGATAAAGTAGAGAAAGGACAGCATTTAATAGTATTGAGTGCAATGAAAATGGAAATGACTGTACAATCACCCGTTGCCGGAACTGTTAAGAAAATTTTCGCACAAAAAGACACTAAACTAGAAGGCGATGACTTAATTATGGACATTGATGTTGAAGTTTAATACGTACAGTACTTTACAGTATATAATACGGTGTTTGTTCAATTATTTTTTAAAACACACTTTTGAGCTGAAGATTACAATCAGAAAGAAAAGTGAATAGAATTTAAGGCATTAGATCTGATTCAGGCTTTTAAGAATCAAGAAAATCAATTTAAACAAAAAAAAAGCTGTCTTTCAAACTAAAATAATAAAATTATTAGACATATTGTACAATGGGCTCAATTAAAAACGGAAAAATAATTTCACTAACTATTAGTGATAAATCCTATTTTATTCATTATATCACTGATAATAGAAATTTTAGTGAAAATACTTTATTAGAAAGTTTAAAGTGAAACACTAATAAAAAGCTTTAGCTCTCACTGAGCTGAGCTAAAGCAAGTTCAGAAATGAATGTCTTATAGACTTATACTTTTCAACTTTTTTAGACTGAAAAGCAGGCATTTTAACCCTTTTCCGTTTTTAATTGAGCCCATTGTACAGTAAATTAGCAAAATATTGTTGAAATATTGTTGGGTTTTTTATTAGTTAATTATTGTTATGTTTTATCAAATTAAGAAACAATCATTATATCAATATTAGGACAATAAAAATGAATAAATGATTGACTCAGTAATAGCAAGGATTAAAAGTAACCCAATGTGCTGTTGGCTTGTTTTGAGCCGTTTTGTGTGTTGTGAATAATGATTTATAAACCTCGCTGGCATTCGGATCCTTTGCCACCGAATATTCTTTAGACGCCTTATCTGTCAATACAGAGGATGAAGAAATTTTAGTGACTGATGAGGAGGTCGACGGAGCAGTATTTGATGGTTGGCCTGCTTTTGATTTACAAGTTGAAGAATCTTCGCTTATCTCTGCTTCAGATGCCTTACGTTTTTTGCTTTTTTTCATTTCTTTTGCTTTATTTCTTCGTTCGTTCATTCGTTTGCGTAATGAATCGATTTCTTCATCACTTCCGTTGAGAACAACTACGTCTTCGTCGATAGAAAATTGTTTATTGCATTTATGGCATGTCTCAGATTTGACTTCTTTTAAGGCTCTTTCCGATAAAACACAACCACAGCTACGGATATAACAGAACTTGTATTTACCTGAAAATTAAGAAAATAAGTTATAATTAGATTGCGATTCATTTAAAATGCGTTTCAATGGAAAGCATTAAAATACCATTCATTTCAAGTCCAACAACAGGACAAATATATTGCGAGTCATGAGTGTCCACATATTGTCCATCGATTTCAGGCTTTTTATCGTTATAACTGTGCTTTTGTGTGAGGTTCAGTGGAATCACATCTTTTAATGACCTGATGTGTTGACACAACTGCGCGTTTGGCGTCGAGTCCTTGTCGAGAAGGTATTCAATGACAGCCTCTTTGTTGTAAAGTCTGCCCAATTCACAGCTCACTACGGGCTCAACCAATTTGTTGCAACTGATGGCACAGTATTGCCATTTGGCCACCAGTTCCGCATTTTTATCCTTTTGTTCTGATTTACGTTTAGTTCGAACCAATTCATCACGTTTTGGAATTGTTCCGCCGTCGCATCCCATCTATGGATTACGATTAAGATTACGATTAGGATTAAGATTAGGATTAAGATTAACATTTATATATCAAATAAGATTTCATTTTTCAAGCATTTCTTTGTTATTATTAATTAAAAGTTAAACAATAATTACTTAAACTTTATTCAAAAATATGTAAATATTTATCATTTAATAAGAATTTTGTTAATAATTAGTTGAAAAATATTTAAAATAAGTCAAAAAATGATCAATAAATACCTCAAATTTTGATACAATTACAAAAATGTATAATTATTTAGAAATTAATGTTTTAAACAATTAATAACTAGTGATTTGTTTTGATAATTGATTTAGAAATACGCAAACGTATGAAAACACAAAACCATTGCTATTATAGAGCTTTCACTTGAGTTAAGAAATAAAATGCAGTAAACGTCACATGAGATCCAATGCATTTGTATGCATACGTCATAGCAGTTAATACAAGAAGTGGTAACGGTTTAGACCAAATGTTAAGTAATTCTCTCTATAGTTATGAATAACGCCATAAACTCAAAGTAATGTCCCCTCAATTGTTACGCAATATAAGAGACACACCTTTGCGGTGGAGTCAAGTGTCACGTGACTCACATTCACGCTTTAGGTAAAACGCCGATCACTTTATTTAATATTAATAAATATATTTATTCGTTTATAGTATATCTAAATTTGAACTTTTTTTTTAATATTTATTTATAATTCATCAATAAAACTGATAATTACTTTAATCGGAGATTATTTTCGTCTCTAATATTGAGCTGAACTGTTGCTAAGCTTTGCATTTCTTCCTTCAATGACTGCAAGGAAATGGCATTTCATTAATACATTATTTCCTTATTTTAATAATTATTGCAAAAAGTTGTACTTTTTTTCAGTTAACCTTTTAAACAAAATTCGTTTATTTGTTAAGTTGTTGTCATAGTTGTCATTGATTTTTGCAATTTATTAATTTGTTAGACTTGTCATACTTTTGCAATTTGTTCTCAAAACTAAGTCTCAAAAATTAGGGTTATTTACGACTCAATCAGTTTAATATTTATAAATATTATAAATAACAAATTTAGACAATTATATCACTTTTTGAACTTTAAATAAGTCCAAAATTTGATTAAAGCAATGAATTGTTATCATAACAAATCTATGCACAACTCTGATGCACAGTAGGGTCTCATAACTTGCATACAAAGATTGCAATTTCAACAAAAACTTATGAATAAATAAAATGTTTGTTAGAAAATGTGAAAAAATAATTATGTTTATGAATAACCTTAAACTGTATACATTTCGATATTAGTACTTAAGAATTCACATTCAATTCAATATTGAGTTTATTCTAATATATATAATAGTAAAGTAATAGTAATAGTAATACATTATAGTTTAGAAGCTTTTCTATTACTCAGATAGTTCTGTAAAACTTTTCACAATTTAACAGAAAAGTACAGTTAGAATAATGTGTTTATCAAATTAATAGGTGTTTACAGAGTTATTATCAGTTTTTCCTGTAGTTTTGGTCATAAAATTAGTAATAATTGGCTTAAAGTCAGTGTAAAGTTTGTCTGTTTTGCCCCAAAAGTTACCTTCAATTTCTCGTTTGCTATTTTAATAATTTAAGCAAATTTTGCTAAAATAGTTATAATCCATATGAGAACAGAATCATATTATAGTAAGTTTAATATACAGTCAAACTTCTAAATGAAAGCCATCTCTTAGTAATAACTTTTAATAAGTATCTTCTTTTCTTTGTTTCAATGAAAGAGTCGAAAGAGTTAATAAGAAATAAAGTGTAAAAAATAGATTTTTGAATGAGAATATATGATATATAGATAAATAAGTAAAATAAATGTTTAGTTGGATGAAAGGAACATATTTAGAGTGGTCTATGAATTGATTCACGTAATTGATTCGTAAAAGACGTCTATTCTTAAAAAGCAATAATGCATTGAATATTGAAAGTATTCATAGATTTAATACCTCTATAAGAATACAGTACAGTATATTCGTTAATGTATATGAGTGTACAGTAAAACAAATTATGCCTTTTTAACAGTAACTGTTTTTCCCTAATGTTGTAGTACTGGTGCACTCATTTGAGCAGTGATTTCTCTGTTTTCTCACTAAGACTCGATTCAGTGTAAAACCATTTGAACTGAGAGTCAAGTGAGAGATAGAGAGAAAGAGAGAGATATTTAGTTTCATATTTGACTCTCAATCTCAATACGATATAAGTTTATGAATCTGTTTGTAATATAAGCATTCATTTCATGAATTTCTCTCCAAAGTTAAGACTCTCTTCTGTTCATTATTTCATTTTATAGTTTAATTCAATTCATTTATTCATTTTGTTTATCAAATAAATCGCATATAAAAGTGGTTTAAATTCAATATTCATATCGTTTGAGCTCAACATCCATTTTATTGCATATAATAATATATTTAACTTTTATTTGTACTGCGTTTCAATTGAGTCAACAATTGTTCCTTAAATTACTAACTATTATATCAATTCATATGTATTTTGGGTCTGTTATCAGATTTCAATTTTATTTTTAAAGTAAATCATTGTTTAAAAGAGAGTTCAAATAATCGGACAGTAATTTGTTTGTGTTTTTTAAATAAAGTATCAAATGATTGATTGTGAGCGAAATAGAATTAACGTTTGACTCATTAATTGCAATATTCGTAAACCTTATGTTAATTTTATAATATAAATAATAATATAAGAATATATGGTATATACAGTATATACTGTTTCGCATAACAGCCATAATGCTAATGACATATGACGTCAGACGATCGTCTTATTGTGGCGAAACATACATACAAACGCTCACCGAAAATATGGCGAACCCGTCAACTGTTACATCGATGGGTGGTGTGAATGGATGTCAAGAAGACATTAATGACGTTCGTCAGCGACAGTTAGACTCTGACTGCGAGTTAAGGGACAATAAGAGATCATTACACGGCTCAGGTTTGCATTGATTTTCACCTAAATTATAGTCTATTTGTGTTTTATCTATCGATGTATTGGTATTGGTATTTGTATTGAGTGTATGTGCAGTATATATAAGGCTTATAAGTGTTGACGTGTTTGGGGATCACAAGCACAGTACGAACATATGATATGACCCCCCGTTTAAATGCCTCTGAGCTGAGACTTCTCTATCTTTTTCCTATTCTCTAATGCTATATATTTGTGAGCAAAACATTGACTGAAAGAGCCGGCGACGAGATTGAAAAGGCGATGCATTTTTCTCAACTCAGGGTCGGTGTCGAGCCGTTGAGCTCTTACTGCTGAAGAGCCACTATTTTCTCGTTTCTCTGCTTTTTAACTCATCGATAGTCAAGTTTTTTACCATTATTTTAATGATTTTAATGTTCGCGCAAACACAACATATATTAATACATATAAAAGGTGTACAAAAAATAGTAATTTTCTGCTTTCGGGAAGTAATGATTGCAAATCTTTGAAGACCTCTTTCCTGGTGAGACACTTGAATAGTTTACTTTATTTATCATATCTATTACTGTATGTCGTGTTAGTCACTATTGAAACAAATACTTACACCACTATTTCTAAATCTATTTATGCGTACGTATTAACCATTTTTTGCATTCAATTTATCATTTGTCAACACAACAGCGTTCATAACAGCCAAATGTGTTTATTAAATGAGTTTTAAATGTTTAGTGTATTTTATATGGTTTGCAATGCAATGGTTAGCAATGCAATGGACGACTACGTGCCTAATGTATTGCCAAATGTGCCAAATAATTGCATAACTATGGGCTCTGCCCTTCAAAACTCCCCCCATTTTGATGATTATTAGACATTCATTTCTTTGGCAATTAGTAGTTGTGATGAAGTGATCACATTTTTATTAAATATCTTATTAACTATTTTATCGTATATATCAATAAACCTTTTTCAGTAAATGTGATCTCAATTTGAGTCGAGTTGAGAATCATTTTTTCATTTCATTTTTCTATATCTCAAACACTTTCAAAATGGATCGACTTTAAGAACTATATGTGTGAGAAAAATAGATCTTATTTTTTTAATTTTTTTTATCCCTTAACTCATATATAAATTGATATTTGCCTACTGTTAGTTGACTTGTCAATGGTTTACAATCTACAAAATGCTTATTTTTCAATCAATTCTAAATATTTTACAAAAATCTCTTATTTTCAAAACATTTGAATGATTCAAAAAGTATTTTGTAGATTAAAGCAAATTCTCATTTGTGTCAAAATTAAATTAAAAAATATTTATCTTATACTTATTTTACTGCAAAATATTCACGAAAAATAGACATTTGCTAGAATTGAGCAGACATTGAAATACCGGTAATACTAATCAATAGAAAACTGGCATTAGTTTTATCTTATATTCTGATTTTTAAAAGTTTTAGACATTTTTGCCTAAACTTGATTATGGTCTGCAAAATAGATTTGAAAGTATTCGGTATATGACCTGTTTATGACCCGTATATGACATGCATTATTATAATAACTCACGAGTAGTAGTGTTTGACTTATTAACAACAGAAATACTATAACAAAAATCGTGAGTTCTATAGATTTTAGTAAATTTGTCTAATTTTTAGAGAACTGAAGTACGGGTGCTTTCAATCACTAAACTCTAAAATGTAAATAATATTTTTCTCTAACATTTTCTTATTGTTTTGTCAGATGCTTTGCTCAAAACTAAAATAATTACTTTTCACTAATATTTATAATATAGGGATAAATCCATATGTCTTTAGAGCTCACTTTTTCCTCATTTTATGTTTTTGTATGTTTTTCCTTTTCGGTTGTGATGTTGATGTCATTTATTAATGCGCTTTAATATCTATATATTTTTTTAATTAACTAAATTAATAGCATAAATAGCATGCAATTGGAGTGTGTCTGTCACTGATACACATATAACTGACTCAATCATTGAATTCATGCCCACTTTTATTCATCACATCAATTATTAGAAATGATTTATTTTAGTTTCTATTAATATATGAATACAATATTGCAGTATATCTTCATATACTGTATAGTATTTTATTATGAGATTAGTGTTCACTCTTTTCCAGCAATTTGTTAGTATTGGAGATCAATAATATGGAAAGTAATTGAGTCTAATTTTTTGTCATATTTTTCCTTCCCTTTATGTTATCTTAAAGTAGTCTTAATGTTGACCTTAATGTTGACCTTAACACTGGATAAATATATAAAGGAATATAGTTTTCGATAAAAGTGAAAATGCATTTAAAGCTATTTTGATATAAAAACAATACTCTAATACATTACTATTAGTTTGAATGTAAGATAGTGAGAAAAGTAATGGTGAAAATGCTTCGCATATATTTGACATTAAATATGAATCGCTAATCAAAAGTTTTCATTAATAATCGCTTTTTAATAAAATTTAAGACAAAAACTAATAATAATTGAAGTTTTGATTACAATCTCACGAAACAGTAAGTTTTTTTTACTAATTATATGCATTCAATATTGAAATATTAGATTTTAAGGTCGATTGAAATCGGATCTTCTCATTCGATAAAGCTTTAATTATAGCTAACTTAGTGTTTCTCGATTGGAGTGATCCTATTCAGTGAAAGGTAATTATCTTGGCTTTCATTGTATCGAACTCATCGGTTCTCATAATCAATTTAAGCATTGAGTTAGTCTCTGAATCGAAGTAATTTACAATGAGATGTAGAAGAGATACTGTAATAAATTTATTACTTTATGCCGTGTTTAATATTGAGTCGAGAATTAATGGTTAACAATGTATTGCTTTAATGTCCTTGATTTGCAAGTTAACAACAAAATTAATATATTTACGTCTAAGGCAGCAAAAAATGATAAAAATTAAAACTAAGTTTATTTTTCATTTGTAATCAATGACATTAAAAAGAAGTATTTATTTTAATAAATAATATTTAGAAATACAAGTCTTTTAATTAAGAGAATTTGATTAAAAGAAATGTGACTTTTGAATAGAACGACAGTACATATTATAATAATAATACTTATAATAATATTTTCAAGTTTAGGTTTTGAATGCAGTGAATGTAGTAGTTATACAGCTCTGATCGAGGAAAATGTTGGCACATAAGCATGACTTGTTTAGTAGGCTTTTGCTCGCATTGCTATCCAGTCATCTTTGGTGAACATGTTGTTGCAGTTGCAGTAAAAGCCTTTATTATATCATCCATTTTCCTTTCCTCCAAATATATTCTTCCAAATGTTTTCTAATATACTAATTCTGTGCCATTAAAACTCAAGTAAGACTTATGCTTAATAAAGGCAATCAATTGATTTGAGTCCTTTTAAAAATGGTTTATTTATTATTAAACATATCTCATAGCTTTGCATTCTTATCAGTTGAGCGATACGTTCTTTAAGTACTGTATATATACTCCTCTCCTTCTCTCTCACTTATATGTTGTGTTACATAATCATATTTCTAGCGTTAACTCCATGTAAATGTATTTGTTTCCAAAGAGATATTTAAGAAATTAGAAATTTAGACATAACAGAGCCCTCATTGTGATTAATTTTCTACAACTCTATAATGAGAACTATTCTTTATTCTTAAGGTTCTATTACATATTTATTTTGCTATCAATTCTAATGTTGTAAAGTTGTGTTGACTTTTTATTTTATTTCGATATATTGTAGGCCATATTGACATTTAAAATAGATATACTGTAATGTTCGCCATATGATATGGCTTTCATTATCTTATGGATTCAAATTGTATTACTTTTCTTTCATTCATAACATATTTTGCTATTTATACACTATTGTTATCTATAATTTAGTATTTCTTCTATTATAGATGGTGTACAACAGTTCTGGTTTAGTAGTGAGCAAATGAGCTATTCTCCAACATCACCGCCTGGTAAGCATTTCACCTTTTATTGACATTTTTGTTTTTGTTAGTCTTTATTAGCATTTAAGCAAATCCAATAGAAATTCTTAATAATTGAATTGCATGTTCTCTTATTAATTATAATATTCAATATAATATATTAGTCATAAACTTGAAGCTTATAACAGGACTTGACCTTCAATGCTATGACAAAGTACTTTCTTGGAGAGTACCTGTTCTTAATTGTGTTTCACAGTCGTCTATAAATGACGACACCGTCATTAGATTCACGCCAATAGTCTAATAATTACTAATTTATTTTTCAGGTGGAAATAATGGACAGAGTTATCACTTTAAGATATTGGTCCCTGCAGTGGCCGCCGGAGCCATCATTGGCAAAGGGGGCGAAACCATAGCTCAATTACAGAAAGATACCAATGCCAGAGTCAAGATGTCAAAGGCCAACGATTTCTATCCTGGTTTGTCAATTAATATTTCTTTTAATTGATTCGATACTAGCTTCTCATGTTTTTCGAGTCATCCATTTCTTTTCATTTGTTTCAATTAAATATTAGTTTTTTTTCTAAACTAAAATCAATTATTAATTTGCAAATCAGGAACAACAGAGAGAGTTTGTCTAATTTCTGGTTCAGTCGATGGTGTCCTTCGAATACATGAATTCATTATGGAAAAGATCAAAGAGAAGCCCGACCCAAATGCAAAGATAGCTATCGATTTTGATCATAAACAGCCGGCAGAACGCGAAAAGCAGGTAAGTGTCTGTTTTTGATTGATTTACTCAAATGTAAAGCTATTCCTATTGAACATTAGTTACGATAAAACGCAAAACATAGCCATCAGTACTTATAAACTTATAAACTGATTTATTTTTAAAAATGAATTCTTAGGTTAAAATATTGGTTCCTAATAGTACAGCGGGTATGATAATTGGCAAAGGAGGGAGTTTTATAAAGCAAATCAAAGAAGAGAGTGGAGCTTATGTACAAATATCACAGAAATCACGAGATCACGCATTAGCCGAGCGATGCATTACTGTTATCGGAGAAATAGAGAACAACAAGAAGGCGTGTGCGATGATTATCTCAAAAATAGTTGAAGACCCACAAAGTGGTAGTTGTCTTAATGTGAGTTACGCTGATGTGACGGGACCGGTGGCCAACTTCAACCCGACCGGTTCTCCGTATGCAAACGCCGGCAATTCAAGTGGAGGCAATTCTGCCGTCACTAATAGCAATCCTAGTTATAGTTCAAATGGTAGTCTCAATAGTCTGAGTCCAACGCTTACCAATAGCTTCAACAGTCCTCAGAATACGGGCACACCCGGAGGTGTGATGCAGTTTAGTAGTGTTGGTCTGAGCCCTGCGGTCTCATCTGGAAATCCGGCGCAAATGATTGAAAGCTTAAGAGCTATGTTAAGAAGTTGTGGTTATACTGAAGAAGCAGTTTCTGAGATTTGTTCGGCAATGAATACTTTGGCTAATTATGGAATGTTAGGACTAGGGTTAGGACTGGGCGGGATGTTTAACTCAGTGAATGGTGCGCCGATGATCAGTGGGCTCAGTATGGGAATGGCAGGCACTCCCACTAATAACTGTGGTCTTCAAATGGGAAGTGTAGCCGCTCAACAAAATGCAACTTTATATACATCACAAGCGACAGGTGTTCCCGGTCTTGATCAGAATGCATGCAATAATGTTGCCCAAACTCCACCCGGCAGTGGTGGTAATGGGATGTTCGGACCGGTGGGCTCAGTGGGCAGTGGAATGTCGGGAATGGGAATGAGTCACGGCTTCGGTTCGCCAACTGGTACTCGCCAAGACCGGCTCCAAATGCCTGACGGATCAGTGTTTGATCCATTTCGTCGTTCATCGCCATCATTAGGCTCTCCGGGAACGGGCGCTTCTTCCGGACCGCCGCCATTGCCTATTAATAATAACTCATTCGGTTTAGGAACGGGTCTTCATAGTCCTGGCTCTATGAGGAAGAGTCCAACACCTGGTGACCAATCAGAAGGCACTGCAAAAATCGAAGTAGAAATCGGAGATAACATTGTGGGTGCAATTCTTGGTCACGGAGGCAAATCACTCGTTGAGATTCAGCGGTTAAGTGGTGCTAACATTCAAATTTCAAAAAAGGGTATTTTCGTTCCCGGAACCAGAAATCGTATCGTAACCATTACGGGAACACCAAATGCTGTACAGACGGCGCAATACCTTATAGAACAACAAATAGCCGAAGAGGAGACTAAGAGAGCGCGACAGAACGCAACTCTGGGAACTGTTTTGCGCTAATTTAGGCAATAATTAAACGACTCAAGTAATGTTTTAGTGCCCTGTGTTCTGTTCAAGGAATCTGTTCTCATGAAAGTTATCGTCATTTGTCGATCAATTCAATTCAATTCAATCTAATTTTAACTAAACATCCAATTCTTCTGCAATCACACAACAAATGCCACAAATCTTCTCTAATGAACTTAAGCATAAATTATCAAATATATTATTTAAGACAAATTTCGACATCAAAAGGCCTTTCTTAGTCCAAAAGAAAGGCTACTCTTTTCGGTGATATATCAAACGCGTCTTTTCAATTGCCACTACATTAACACTAAATATAGACACACTTGACATTAATTAATCGTTTTTAGGTATATATTAATATATAAATTATGATTATTGCCAATACACCAGACATTCGGCGATAATAGAAATTTAACTGATCCTTGAAAAAGATGATTATGAAATATTATCATTACTATTATATTAATTATTTGAATATTTGAATAATTGTTTTTAATCAAACTAAATCCTACCCATATTTCGCCGCAAACGCATTCTTAAATCCCATATTAATTTAAGATAATTACTAATTCTTTTTGTTTTGATTATTATATTAGACAACAATTTATTAGGAAAAGGTGGAAATTTTTTTGAATTATTTCTGTATTTAAATTTAGTTGAGAGAAACTTATCAATTGATATAATTATTATTATTATTAACCTTAAAAACTAGTATATATATTAAGATTATATATATTATATCTACATATATAAGTATATTAAGATCGATTGAATTGCTTTATTTTAACACTTCAGTGCCTGCTTTGTGGTTTCATTCCCATCGCTCATTGTTTTAAAGTCCTGGTGTTTGGCTAAGTCAGAATATTAATATGAATTATTATGTTGTTATTAATTATTGTATTTAAATTTATTCTCACCTATTTATCTCTCTCTAACTTCTTCGTCTATAACTATATCTCTTTCCTTGTGATGCATGCGTTAGACATACATCGAATGTGACTAACTATCTATTTCTATCTCCTTCTCCTTAAATTCTAATATATTATTATAATTATTGTTATATTTCTAAGTTTTTTGTCTCGTTTAGTTTATTATTATTTAAGAAAAAGATTAGGCAAATATCAAATATAAATTAGGCTAAAATTGATAAAAATGATAGCTTCCGATAAATGAACTAATGAAGAAATGCTAATAATATTTACATTTTATCATATTTTGAGAGAAAAATGATCACTGAATTGATAGTCAAGCAATTGTTTATTTAAATTTAGAAAAGATTCAATCAAAAGCATATTATAAATTATCCCATTATTTTTGTCACCCATAGCATTATCAAAAATGACTTTAATCCCGAAGGGCTTTCCCATGTTTCTTTCACTATTCGATTCACTCTAAAAACTCATTCAAACAGAGACCTGTTTTTTGTCAAATCAAATATACATCAAATTGATATCAGTTTTAAACATGAATTAATCAAATTTCGACCTTCCAGTCAACCATTATTTTCAAATCAAGTCAGACAAAGATAATGAACACTTTAATTATAACTATTATTTCTGAAGAGATATATGACATAAATGTATATTTCTTTAACCACTACTTTCAACGACGAGTAAGAATTGTATGAACACATCAATTATGTATCGATTTTTTTCCTACTGATCGCAATTTACTGTAATTATGATATTATTAATTATTGTGTACTTTTAATTGATAAACAATTGAAACAAACAATTAATTCATTTTGTTATCATTAATGATCTACAGATCTGTAGTGAGAGTGCCTCTGCATTACATGCATTACATTGTAAAACAATTACAACTATTAATTACTATAAAATTACATTTTAACAAATTGTCAAACAAATGAACTGTCGCTTAATTTGTTTTCACTCCAAACCATTTTTATAGAGCACTAAACAAT